>RJWJ010000054.1:0-51587 GCA_004363605.1 Indri indri
GGATGTCGGGTAGGGAGGGAGGGGGAAGGGGGAGGGGCGAGGGGGAGGAGGGGACGGATATATGCATACACAAAGGGTGCAATGCGCACCCTCTGAGAGATGGACACGCTTGGGACTGGGACTTGGGGGGAAGGGGGGGCAAGGGCAACATACGTAACCTAAACATCTGTACCCCTATAAACAACAAACAATAAAAAAATAAAAATAAAAAAAATAAACATCTGTACCCCTATAATAACAATAAAAAAAAATTTAAAAAAAGACAATGTTTATTTGGGAACAGGTATTGCAATGGGAATACAAGGACCTTAGTAAACTATGTGCGTATTAGGGAGGTAAAGGAAGACAAAGGTTTTTAAAGGAAAAATGAAGAGGATTACATAACTGTTTTGAGATAATTATCCTTGGCTACAAGGATCAATTACAAGAGTGTTGTCAGTACAAGGTTGGACAGGCAGTCGCTGGGCAGATGTCCTCACAGAAGTATTTTTGTGTGTAAAGTTGTGATGGACGTTGTGCAAGGTTGGTAGTTTTTGTTACCAGGCATTTGTGCATGAGAACCCTCCCTTCATGGCCTTCCCCACCTCCATTTCTCAGGGTTTTTTTAAACACAAGTGACTCCATTTTGATTCTTACAACTTTCACAGTGGCCGTGTGAAACTCTGAGTAATAAACTTCTTTCCATCTTTCAATGACATTGACATCGCCATATTGTTACTCGGTCATACCTATAAATTAAATCGCACGTACATTTTCAAACAATGACACCTGTTTAATGACCAAAACTGTAAACTGAGACCCTTTAGGCTGGCCACTTGAGGCCATCGAAGATGTTTTCTTGGGGCCACAAGTTTTTGAATGCTTTCAGTTACCTGCCAAAATTTTAAAACTGGAAAATTTCCCATAAAAACCCACCTTTATGGCTACTCTTCAAAAAACTGGAAGAACTGGACACGTAGGTCCCACAACACCTACCTGGCTCAGTAGGGTCTGCCCTCTTGCGGCGGGAATGACTACTGCAGTTTTCAACAGTCACCAGCTCTCCTGAGCGTTGGTTTTCCTGGTTGCTTCCTTTAATGCAGACATTGGGGTTTTCAGCCCTAGATTTACAGTGTAGGGACACTGAATTACTTGTATTTCCTGGCATGTCATCGGCTTGTACTCATTTTCTTCCACACCGTGCCTTTTTAAGTGTCTGCAAAGGCTAACAGTTCCAGTTCACAGCAGCTTTTCTCTGAACTAGTGGTGGACTCCGCGTCCTTTATGTATTCCCATAGCGCACTGCACGTCCATCTGTCACATCCCTTGCCACGTTAAATTCAGATTAAATGTTTGTAGGATGTTTGAGCTCCTCACAAGTCTCACCTCACTTAGCGACTGACAGGAAATCCTCAGCGGAAATTTTGGGAGCCATTCGTTTTATTGATTTCATCATTCTTTCAATAGCCATAAAGAAGTCGGAGATGACTGACCCATATCTTAAAGGATAAGTGTGTCCCTTGTCAAATAACCGGTCTATAGGAGCGCGGCGTACCAGAGAACTACAACTCCCATCAGGCACTTGGGGCCCCCTCGGCCTGAAAGAGAGAAAACAGCTTAGGAACTACCACTCCCGTGAGGCTCCGCTCCCCGGGCCTGCGCAGAGCCCAGGGCCACGTCACTTTTGCGGTACCAGAGACCACGCGCCTCATCCATGGCTTCCGTGGACTCTCGCCGCGTTGGGGATGGCAGCGGTGCTGGGGGCACCTTCCAGCCCTACCTAGACTCCTTGCGGCATGAGCTGCAGCAGACAGATCCGACGCTGTTGTCAGTAGTGGTGGCGGTTTTTGCGGTGCTGTTGACGCTGGGTAAAGAGGCGGCCGGTGGTTATGGCGGGTGCGGCGGGGGGGGGGGGGGGGGGGGGCGGGGGTCCGTGTTTCGGCTGCGCTTCTGCAGGCCGGGGACGCGGGGTCGAGATGGCACCTTGGGGGCGTCTAGAGAGTGAGACTCACTCCTTCTACCACCCCACCCTCTTGCCTGAAGCAGTGGCAGCACCGATGTGTTAAAGGGGCATCCCAGGGGACTCCCGCAGTGACGTTCTGGTCATTGGGGTACGGGTTACTCTTCTTTATCCACCCCTGTTACGCCTGAGCGCGCGGTTCCCTCCTTCTACTACTCTTCCTGCTGATCTCACCAACTTTGAGCTTCCTGTGATTGCGAGCTGGGTACAGGGGATACGAAGGTAATAAGATAAAATAGCACCTGAGTCCACAGTAAGGAGTGCAAAGGAAAGTGACAGTTGTTAGTGACTGGCACTCAGTGGGTTCCTAACAACAACCACAGTAATGATTATGATAGTGGTAACAGTCATGCACACATACTACTGATTATCAAGGCATAATTTTGGTTTTTGGTCTCTTTTCCGCAGTATTTTGGAAGTTCATCCGGAGCAGAAGGAGCAGTCAGAGAGCTGTTCTTCTTGTTGGTCTGTGTGACTCCGGGAAAACATTGCTCTTTGTCAGGGTAAATGCTTTGATTTATACCTCTGTTAACACCTCTGTTAAACTTTATAGAAGATTTTATAGCATCCCAGTATTCCTGTCATCTTATGCTTTATTTGGTAAAAGAAACTGATGCTGGGAAATTTGGGAGTTAATTCTTGACTTAGGAGGTTACAAAGACTCTTGGAAAACCCATAAACTAAAATTACTGACCATTTGTATTTGTTTGCCCTTGCTAGATGCTGACACTTAGTACTTACCAACATTTAAGGATTTTATGTAACTAGTTTCGTTCTAGAATAGCTGAAGACATAGAAGCCAGTAACCTATATACACATAATTCCTTGGTTAACAAATCCTTCTGAGAGCTCGTCAAAGACATTTTTTAAAAGAATGATCCTTCTTTGACATATTGGGCTAGTTAGTCTTCTTTTCATTAATATTTATTTTTAATATGTTTAGTATTAAAACACACTGAGTGTGTTTTACTATGGCAAATATAAGTTTTCTGCTTTTTATTCGTATTTTTGAGAGTATAAATTATTTCCCTTTCACTAAAGGACTATAATCACAAATCGTTTTTAATGGTTAAAAATATTTACAGAAGGTTGGTAAATTTGGCCACTGTCTTCTGAAAATAATGTTTTTTCTTACATTGAGGAGAGGGGAATGAAGTTTGTGATTAATTAGATTTTTCCACAAGTTAAAAAAATCAATATGGTGCTTTTTAGCTATGGCAAACAGCATTCATTTATTTGACCTTACACCTAGAAAAGTTATAATAATATTACTCAATTTAGATCAAGTTTACTCTCATCTCTTCCATCTTGTTTTTTTTACAGTTGTTAACAGGACTTTATAGAGACACTCAGACGTCCATTACTGACAGCTCTGCTGTATACAGAGTCAACAATAACAGGGTAAGATGTTTGTGGAATTTTGCAGTCTGACCGTCTTACTTTACTGTGATGTGTCAGGGACATTTCTAGGAAGAATTAGTCTGAGGATGTCAGTATCTTTTTTGATTATTTTTATAGAGAAACATATTCTATGTGACAAATTCTGCCCTTGACAATCTGTGCTGCAGATTTAATCATGCCCACCTCTGCTTTATTGTATCTTATGTACAATAATGTTATATCACATTTTATTCTTTTTATTTCTGTGTCTTCTTTCCAGATTTACTGCCATTTTCTTTTATGTTTCGAATTGGTAATACATGCACATGGGACAAAAATTCAAAAGATTAGAAAGGATATTTAGAGAAAAGTAATTTTTCCTTTCCTGTCTCCACTACCCAGTCTTCTCCTTAGAAGCAATAACTGTTACTTTTTTTGTATGTAACCTTCCAGATGTCTCTGAATATACAAACATCTGTATATACTTTAATTTTTTTTCTTTCTAAACACTGTTCTGCCAATTATTTTTTTCATTTAACAATATGACTGATACAGCTTGGGTTTTTCTTTTTCTCCCACATTTGTACACATAGTACTACCTGGTTGATTAATGAGCTGCATGGTATTCCACTGTGTGGCAGTACCATACAATTAAATTGTTATTTAATCAGAGCTATATTAATAGACATTTAGTTTTGTTTGTTGTTACAGTCTTTTGCTTTTACAAATAATGCTGCAATGGATATCTTAAAGAGTGTATATGAGTTTATTTCAAAAATACCCATCATGGGAAAGACTTTTTATGTACCTGTGTAGCTCTAGAATGTACACAGTGACTGCCAACCCAGTCATAATGCCTAGTAAGTTTTGAGAATGAATGGAATGAAGGCTGGGGGGCCGGTTGGAGGGGTGGATGGAGAGGTGGATGAATTAGAATTCTGATCTTAAGAGACTTTTTTCCCTTCTCCTTGTACACCCCCTTTCCCTTTCGGGTGCCTCCAGAATTAAACATTTTACAAAGATAAAGCGATATCCTTTTAAATGTCTTAGAGATATCTTTGTTTTTTTCAATGATGGTATTCTTTCTGGCCCAGGCCTTTTTAAACTCCCACGGATTTGGATTTTGAAATTTCAGGTTTGGAAGATCATTATTTCTTGGGGTACCTGTACCAGATTTTTTAAGTGGATATTCCAGGGTATGCTTTGGACCTATACCTTCCAATACAGTGCCACTGGCCACTATCGAGCACCTGAACTATGACTAGTCCAAATCGAGGGGTGATGGAAGTGTAAGTTATACACTGGATCTTGAAGACTTAGTTTGAAAAAAGAATGTAAACTCTCATTAATAATTTCTTGTTATTTTTATCACATTAAAGGATAATATTTTGTGCATATTGGATTAAATGACATTAAAATTAATTTTACCTATTTTTACTTTTTTAATATGGTTACTAGAAAATTTAAAATTACATATGTGGCTTGCATTATATTTCTGTTGAATATATAGAACATTCTTCCCTTCTTTCTTCACGCCTTCTCTCACCCCCGTATGTTTAAATCTAGTCTCTCTGGATAGTAATGTACCAAGTACTGCATCTTCTGAATTGCTTATAGTGCATGGTACAGCGCTGCTTTTAAAATGGAGCAGTAGGTCCCAATCTGGGGTCCCCAGACTCTTAACAGCACTAAAAACAAAGAAGAAAGAAAAAGGCTAATAGACATTTATATTTGTCTGTAAAGAACTGCACAGGCTATCTGAAAGGTCATAATGAATCCAGGTGGAATTGTGTCAAACCTATATGTGATGCTGATTTCCTTCTTTTGGACTGTGGTTATGGTTGGCTGTGGATAAGGCAGAACATCTGAGAAATGATCGACGGGTCTGATAAATGTACCAGGCCACCTCTGAAAGTCTTATCATTAAGCACAGCCACATCTACACTGAACAGGAAGTCAAGGATGAAGGCCTGGAATGGTGAATAGGACTTACTAGGGTGCATAATGGGCTTGCTCAGTAGGGGCACAGCCACATCTACATTAAACATGAAGTCAAGGATGAAGGCTTGTAATGTCGAATAGGACTTAATAGGGTACATAATAGGTTTGCTCAGTAGGGGCTCAAGAATTGGCACAAAAGCCAGGTTCGGTTGCACCTGTAATCCCAGTGACTCAGGAGGCTGAGGTGGGAGTATTGCTTGAGGCCAGGAGTTTGAGACCAGCCTGGGCAACATAGTGAGACCCCATCTCTTAAAAAAAAAAGAATCGGCACAAAATATTGACAGAGTTGGAACAAACAGAGTATCTGGTAAACAAATATTTAAAAATTAAATTAAGGGTGGGAATGATAAAAGTGTGTTTTGTTATAAAGATTGGGAATCCCAATAATAGTAACATGCTCTATGATAAATTATAGCTCTTATATTATTAGTTTGTGGATATTTGTTACTGTTATTCACGTTTTTGCTTTTACTACACTTATGCTAGTATATCTCCCAAGCCTCAGATAGACCACACTTCCCTGACTCCCCCAGAGTCAGGTTTCTCATGTGCTCTCAGAACATTTATCAAAGTTGCAATTTTGTATTTTTATATGTAAATTTACACTGTGTTCATCTTTCTCATAAATTGTGTTAGATAAGGAACCATGTGTTTGCTGACCGTTATATGCCCAGAGCTTTGACTGATGTTTTATGAGTAGAAGATGCTCCATGAACATTAGTTTGATTTATTAATTATAGTAAACATTTGTTTGATAAATTAATTAATTAGGTGCCAGTCTGGTTCCTGAAGTCTGATACTAAAGGTTTATGTTGTGAACATGGAACTGGACTGAAACTTGAATGTTTTTGCTGCTATCCTCAGGGCAATAGCCTGAACTTGATTGACCTCCCCGGCCATGAGAGCTTGAGGCTTCAGTTCTTAGAGCGGTTTAAGTCTTCAGCCAGGTAAGTAGGAAGGAAGTGAAATGGGCTTGTCTGAAGTATGTAGATTGAGGCCACACTGTCCAGAGGCCAGTCTGTATATTTGTTCTGGTGGTATTTGGGAGGCAGCGTGGTGTCCTGGAGTAGAAAGAATGTGGACTTTGAGTTCAGCCAATTCTAGATTTCAAGGCTTCCCTCATTTGGGTTATGAGGATTACATGAGATGATGCTTAAAAAGTGTTTCATGGTGTTTAGAAAATGTTAATTCTTTTTAGCATTGTTACTAAATTTTGCATTTACTCTGAGGATGAATTTAATAACATGTACAACTTAAAATCTGAAAAAAGAATTTTAAAGCTGGGATGGATCCTGGAAGTTATTAAACTCCAACATTATATATGTCTATTCTTAAATTACCTAAAATTGATGTTTTAAGAAATACAGAACAGTATTTTCATATTTCTTTTAGTATCTGCCCAGGTGTTATTGACTCTTAAGTTCTTCCCTAAAATTCTTACACTGCAGTTTCAGAAGCTTTCTTCTTTTTGGTCTCTAACATTGAAGAACTGAAGAGGAAAACCAGTGTGCCATGTTTCAGTGATTTGAAGACACATTTTAATATCTCTAGATTTGGAATACATCTTACAGTTAATGATGTCATATTTTAATTGGCAGTATTTTCTCTTTCTTAATGGTCCCTGAAATAATGGTCTTTTGATAGCATCTTAGTTTTGATGGAATGAAGGTAGTTGATTCTTTCCTTTTTGTTGAAGATGTCTACACTGAGATTTTGTTATTGCTTCTGTGCCCACAAGATAGTGGTGATGAGCAATTTGTCAGAATGAGAATGTGATTTTTATTCCTTGGACAGTTGAGGAAAATATAGAACTGATAAATTTTGCCATAATTGGGTGTTTATTTCCAATTAAAAAATGTTTTTTTCTGTTGTCAATTCTAAATATTTTGTAATTTGCAGTATAATTACTCTGATTTCCAGAGAAGGTGAGGAGTAGTAAGGTTTTTCATTTTTTTGTTTATTCGAAACTATCTTTTTTTGGCTCTCATTTTTGAGTGATTATTGCAGCTGAGTATGGAGTCCTGGGTGCTGGTTGATTCCCTCGTCGCGTGGAAGGCCTTACTCCTGACTTCAGACATCTGCTGTTGCAGATGAGAATGCTGTCATCAGTCAATCCATTTGTCTTTTCACTGGCTGCCTGGCTTTACTCTATACCTATCCAGGGGTAGATTTTCTTCTGTCGAGTGGTGCATTTAGCGTTGCCATGCTTGGAATTCAAGTATGCGATTCCAGACCAAAGAGTCTCTTCAATTTTGGAAAATTCCCACCATGATCTCTTCAGGTAGTGCTGTTTCCCTATTCTCATTTCTTACCTCCTAGAACACTTATTAACATTATTGAACCTTACTATTTCTGCCCTACTTGCCTCTTCTCTATCATATCTTCCAGACCTTTCTCCCTTACATATTGTGTGATTCCCTTGTATTTATTTTCTAGTTTACTGCATTCTTTCAGCTGAGCTTAATCTCTGCTTAACTTTTCTTTGAATTATTCATTTCACTTACTATAGTATATTCTTCTAAAATATGTATTTTTTCAAATCAGCCTGTTTGTTTTTATACTATTCTATTTTTATTATGGTTTTAGAATTATTCTCCTAAATAATTTTGAACAGACTTATTTTATAGATTGTTTTATTATCTCTAGTTTTGGGGTGCTGATTCTCTCTTTGGGGTGCCAGCTATTCTCCCTCATAATTATTTATTTTCTTGTGTGCTTTATAATTTTTGATCTGGAACCCTTTATCAAGAGGGATGCGTCGTTGATATTGTGGTTGGTGTTCTTTAATACTTTAGGATATGAAAGCCTTGTTCTACAAAGGATTCCCATTTCCTTCTGTTGGGGCCACAGGGGTTCACTGAGTCAGGCCCAGTAAACCTTTCTGCTTGGGGATCTTATACCTGGAGAGAGTATAAATTCATATCATATATCTGTGTGAGGTACTGGAGGCCTGGTGTTTCTGTTTCTTGTGGAATTATTTTTTAATCTCTGACCTCCATTAGACTGCTTTTAAGTTCTAGGCTTTGCGCAGGGTGTTCAGTTCCAGCTCGCCAATGGCAGGTTGGTCAGTGCATGTGCCCTGTTCCCACCTGGGCATCCAAACCCCTTTCCACTAAGGCCTGTTGTCTGCAGTTTCCCTGGGCTGCTGTGCGTTAGCTTTGAAATCTGTTTCTGTCGCATGAGGGTTCTCACTGTTGCTGCCTTAGGTCAGGCCCTACCTGGTCACTCAGCTTCTAGTTCTGTTGCCCTAAGATTTTTCTGCCTTCCATTTAGGCACCAGTATTCTTTGTAAGACAGAAAAGCATAAACTCCACAGGTCAGTGTCTCGTGCCCCTTCACTGTCTGACTTGGCTTTCCCGTCTCCCGGTGTACCCGCTTACCTTGACTTCTCCAGGGCATGTGTTTCACTTGTTTGTACCTTGAACTACAGGTCAAGTATCCCTTATCTGAAATGCTTGGGACCAGAAAGAAGTATTTTGGATTTTCAGATTAGGGATACTCAACCTATACTTTCCAGACAGTCTGCCCCAATTTTTTGTCTAGATAAAATTCAGCTCAATTGTTTTATCCTCCTTTAAGTCTTCCTTGACCTGTTCTCATTAAACGATCTTCCTCTTTGTTCCTGTTACACCGTGTGCATAGTTCCGTCCTGCTTGGCATTTATCATAATGGTTCTCTATGTGATATTTCTTGGTCTTGGAGAACAGGCATCATTTCTTATTGTCTTTTCAGCTTTAGTCTTTGTTACGTAGTAACACTCTATAGTTCTTTGTTAAATGAGGATTTGTGTTGTGTGATAACATGTGCACAGGCCTGCATGTGTGTCCGTTGAGTGTTAGTCACCAGGATTAAATTTGAAGAAATTAAGGATACAGTTTTTCAAGATAATGATACACTATTGCATGTTCACATGCCAATATTTCTTTTTTTTTTTCTTCTTCCTCCAGGGCTGTTGTGTTTGTTGTGGATAGCGCAGCATTCCAACGAGAGGTGAAAGATGTGGCTGAGTTTCTGTATCAAGTCCTCATTGACAGTATGGGTCTGAAGAACACACCATCATTCTTAATAGCCTGCAATAAGCAAGGTGCCATCATGTTTTCTGGCAATAACAACTAAGATTTTGTGGGGGATTGCTACTAAGAATTAGTTCAGTTCTCTACATTTGTCATTATTGCGGGTAGAGACAATTGCTGTAATGAACTATAAATGGAAAGATTTTAAATCTTAAAATTTATTTCTACTCCTACCTTTTCACCGGTCTTCTTACCAGAGGACTAAGGAATGACAACAGAGTGATTGTTACCAATTTTTCTTTGATACTGTGTGTTTTTTTTTTTATAAATTATTTTACTTTACCAAATTCGTCCAGGTTGACAATATGTCGTAGCAGATGCATAATTTTGGAGGGACAGGGTGGAGTCTCTCCTTTCAGACAGGTTTACCATCCAGTAAATTTTATGGAGGAGAGTTTGTAGAACTTGTTTTCCTTTAAACTGATAACCATTGAAAACTTTCTAGTCATACCCAATAAAACTGGGCTTTAGTTCCATTACCTGTAAAATAAGATAAACTAGTTGATCTCTTCAGGTCTCTTTCAAATCTAAAATTCTGATTCTATGAAGAGCCCAGAAGTGATCAGATAGTAACCCTAATGATGCCTAATCAGGAATGCATTACTCAACCTCTTTATTTCTCTGATTCAGTATAAGGAGGGGAGTTAATGTTTATTTGGTGTGGGCTTTGTGCCAAACCAGGTCTTATTTCTTACCTATAATGCACTTGATGCTTTAACATACCGTCTTAGTATCAGTTGGAAACATGCTAAGTTAACTTTTAAATGACAGATAGAGTATTGTCTATTGGAGTCAAGGCTCTTGTTACAATCACAACACTGGTAGGTTTTCTTTTTGTTAAACTGCCTGGACTTAATGTATGTATTGAATTGAAAAGTCTGTAAGTTGCAGAAAACTTTAGAGAAAGAGCCGAAGTCAATTTTAGGGTCATCAGCATAATAGTTTATAAGCATTATCTCGGGAAAACCCATATGTGCAGATATAAAGCTTTCATAGAGAAGGAACTAGTTACAAAAGCCCTTTTTTTTAAAAAAAAAAGAGAAAAGAAACTTACTGGTTTAAATAGGAATTTTCTTCTATGCAAGAAGTCTTAGGAAAAGACCCATGCTTACTTAAACTGCAACAATGCTTTTATTTTTTTACAGATATTGCAATGGCAAAATCAGCAAAGTTAATTCAACAGCAGCTTGAGAAAGAACTGTAAGTGTGAATGAGGCCATTGGTTAATTATATGTCTCAGCACTTGACCTTAAGAAGCATATTCATATTTCTTTTGTTTGGTTCTATGTGATTATCACAATTATAGACTGAAGATTAGTCTAAAATATACTTGTTAAATAATTTACAAAAGAAGTAATGGAATTATAAAAAGCATTAATGGGATTTTTATAGATATTTTAAAATGTATGGAAAGAAGATTTATTGAAACCATAAGCTCAATTTATTTTACCACTATTAGTAACTCACTTATAGTTGAAGTGAAGGTTTTAGAAACTAAAAAATTTTATGCACCAAGTTGAGAACTGTTATTTCAGGGAATGGAAGTGTTTGTTCACCACTCAGTAATGCATGTTATACAGTGTTTAAAGGCACATGTAAAAAATAATAATAAAATAAGAATAAATAAGTAAAAGCTGGAATTGGGAAAAAAACTGAGAAACTAAAAAAAAGAAACTGAAACAATTTAAAACCATTTTAGAAATTATTTTTGATAGAATGAGAAAGAAAAACTTAGGAAGAATATAAAAAGTTGTACTGTTTTGTAGTTTTTCATATTGTTGTCAAGCTACTTGGCAATATGATAGATCCTGCTTTGAGTGTTTAAAAATTTGTAAAGTAAGCTATAAGCTTTTGAATTTTAAGGAATCTAGCATGTCTTTATTTTATGTCAGTTTATAAGAGTAAGCCAAAAGCTTGCTTAGGCAGAAGAAATGATCAACACGATAGTAAAGCAAGTTACGTTTTCTTATTACTCATATAAGGACTTGAAAAGGATCTGATGAGGAAAAACTGTATACATTCAACTTTTAGAGCATTTTTTTCCCACTACGATTTATTTACTCCTTTACTCCTTACAAGCACCTATAGTGCATCTAGTATATGCCAAGCCCTGCACTCAGGATGCAGCTGTAGGAGGAAATGTGCTGGGAGTTCCTGTACTCTGGAGGTTATAGTCTAGTAGAATCTAGTCAGCTTCAGGGGTTGACAAACTCCTGCCCACAGCCTGCAACCTAAGAGTTGTTTGACATTTTTAAAGGACAGGTAAAAAAGAAAAAAAAGAAAAGAAAAATATGTGACAGAGACCAAATGTGGCCCACAAAGCCCCAAATATTTAATTCCTGGCTCTTTACGGAACACTATTGCCGGCCCTGACTATGCCATTTTCAGTGGTTCCTGTCGCTTCTGAAATTGCATGTTTCTCTGTGCCTACATTCTCAGTGCTTACTCCCTCGAGAGTGTACATACTGCTTGCCATTAGGCTAAGGACATTGGAACAAGTAGATGATTTGGTTTTTCTAAAAATTCTCTTGCAATTGTTGGGAATTGTTTTGAAGAAACAAAAGCTATCATAGTGTTATTTGTGTATCAGTGTTTGGGGGTTTTTTTCTAACAGTACAGTCCATTTTCCCATATTTAAAATACATTTTCCTTAGGCCATTTGCTTTTTGCTCTAAAGAGTCAGAGAAAAACAAGACAGAAGGAAATGCTCTATTATAATATAAGGCAGTGAAGCAAAATATTAAAAAGTTGTAAATGTTAACAGTTAAAATTAGGATTCTGACTAATTTTATTTTAATCTTGAAATTGTGAGAATTAAGCCCTACTGGTTTTGAAGCATTTCAGTCTTCTGAATAACAAAGTTTACTATATTTACATGGCCTCGTGGCAAAACTGAATACATATAATGTTTTGATTTTTTTTCCTTAAAAATTTTTTTATTGTAAAATATCACATATAAAGGAGTATATATGATACATACATTAAGTTTAAAGAATGTTAAAATGAATACCTATGTACCCACCACCATGCTTAGAAGGCCCCTATGTACTCCTCCCCAAAAGCTTACCCCTCAAGAGGTAAGTAATGTCCAGAATTTTGTATTAATTGTTTTTTTAAAATACTTTTACCGTGTGTGTTTCTAAGCAAGGTATTGTTTAGTTTTGTCTGGATTTCTTCACTAATTTTTAAGCTACCTTACAGAATCAAGAAATGCTTTATTTGGTAAGAAAGCAGATGGGCAGCACGTATTCCTCTCCTGGGTAGCAGGAAGGGTAGGGAAGGTCAGCAAATGAGTGTTGCTTATACACCCTTTATCAGGGCCAGCCGGTGGCAGTAAGGTGACTGCAATCGAGAAGGGTTTAGTGGCTGAAGAGGTTTAGAGAATAGTAATTGTGCCCACATATAGATATGAGAATCTGGAGTTTGTGGATTTGTAAGCTCCATATACAAATAAACTCAAGATAGAAATAAATACCCTATCTGCCCACACTTAACTTTCAGAAACTTACATTTTTATAACACTTGCAGCATGTATTTGTAAAGTGTATTTTAAAATGGCATCATTCAGGAGATCTTCTTAGAAGGGGGCCCGTGGCGGAAAGAATGTTGGTATGACCCAGTCACTGCTGACGTGCTGTCATCCAGCTGTGAAGGTTGAACTCCTGTCTCACCTGTCTGTCCAAGAAAGTGATCTATAAATGCAAAGGATTATTCAGCAAATCTTAATAGCATAATGACAGTTTTATGATTTTTTTAAATGAGCACTGAAATGTTTAGGAACTAATATGATTTAATTACTGTATAAAAATTCTGCTTCCTGGCCTGTTTTCCTTTTGTCCCACAGCAATACCTTACGAGTTACCCGTTCTGCCGCCCCCAGCACACTGGACAGTTCCAGCACTGTCCCTGTTCAGCTGGGAAAGAAAGGCAAAGACTTCGAATTCTCACAGTTGCCTCTCAAAGTGGAGTTCCTGGAGTGTAGTGCCAAGGGTGGAAGAGGGGACGCTGGCTCTGCTGACATCCAGGACTTGGAGAAATGGCTGGCGAAAATCGCCTGAGGAGCAGCACCAAAGCACAAGACATGGATGTGTGTGTGTGACTGACTCAGTTTGGGGAAAAGGGCTGTGGTAGTCTATAGTTGATAAAGAAAAGGTACAAAATGTGGTTAGAAACATTTCCTTGTTCTAGAAACAAATTACTGTTGAAACCAGCTTGAAGTGTTTTTTTTTAAGTTCAGTTCTCCCTCATGGCTCTCGTTCAAACAAGTCAGTTTTATTTGACCTTTGTATCTTCCCTTTGTTAAGGTGTGCTTAACGTCTAGTGTATGTTTGACGGAGGGCCAAGGTCTTTGTGACATAAGAAACTGACTCCACACAGAGAAGATATTAGCAGGAGAACATGCTTATAATCTGGAAAGTGTTCTTATCCTCTGCTTCTGTGCTTCGCACCCTTTTCCCTGGAAACAGACGTGCCTGTTCATGAAGCCAGTTGATTTCTTAGTTGCCCCTGAGGTTCACGAGCAATACATTGTCTAGTCCTTTGTGAATGCCCAGATTTGTAGGCATAGTTACAGTACAGTTTCCCCACATGTGAAGACAGCTATAAAACAGCAGGCCTGAGCAATGAGTCTGTTCTTCATCAGCTCAGTGACTTGACCACACTCCAGTCTTAGCACTTATGGTTCAGAAGCTTGTCACGAACCGCTGGAGTCATTCCTAGATAACAGAGCTAGAAATGCCAACTCCCCAAATGCCAAGGGTCTGGTGTGTTCTCGTGGTTACACTGGGGAACATATGGAGATTTAGAGGCTGTTCCACTTCTCTGGATGGCTGAGGGTTCCCGGGCCATCCTTTATGTGCTGCTTGAACAGCTCCAATTTTGCACCCTTGCTGGAATGCTGTGGGACAAATCCAAGGTGAAAAAAGTTCGCTGTAGATTTCTGAAGTGCATATTCATTGATGCTAAAAATAAATAAATAAAGTCTGCCTTTTCAAAGTGATATTCTTTGCTGTCCTCTTAAACATATGGCTTTTCCATGGCTTTTCTAAATGTTAATACATTTCTTAGTAAATAAAACCACCTGTCTGGCTCAGGACAGTTAAATAAAGTGAAATAATGAGTACAAATGGAAGCGTGCGTTAAGATTCAGGCCTAACCCCAAGTTTCCTGAGCTTAAAGATTGCACTGTACACAGGAACACTCTTCTATCCCTACTTTACACAGTCAGGGACAAGCCCAGCTAAAGTTTACAAGGAGACAAGGGTGGCCGTGGCTAAATGAGAAGCTAGTCACAGAAGAGTGTAGGGAGAGCCACAGCGGAGGTCCAGAGTGCCCCGGGAGCCTGCTGCAGGGGCACCTCGCCTGGCCTCGAGGGGTCAGGGAGAGTCGAGGAATAAAAGGGAGGTGCCGATGACGTCCGAGTATGGTCCCTGTGTACAGCCCCTGCCCGCTGTCGCCCACGTCCTTGCCTGTGGATCACTCTCCGGTTCTGAGGGTACGCATCGCCTCAGTCCGTCGTCATTCCTGGTGAAGCACTCTAGGCTCCCGCCCCTGAAGCTCGTCAGCCTTGCTGCTGGTGCACGAAGTAAACGCGACGTGAAGGGGCAAAGCCCGACCAGATCCGGTCAGAGTTCTTTGAAAGCTGCATTGCTGCTCGTGTTCTGTCTTCCGGACTCCTCCTCGCCCTTTGCCGTATTGGCCAAATAGTAACTGAAGGAAGTAGACAAGAACGAGCCAGAAGGCAGAAAGGGGTGTGATGAGTGTGACAAGTTCACGTAGTCACAGGAGCTCACGCGAACAAAAATCCATGGCTCGATGCTTCTGTTAAGAGGCTTGTGTTTCCCCAACCTCTTTTGTTTTTGTTTTTTCCTGGTTAATAAGGTTATTGGTTATTGGAGGAAGCAGTATGCTAAAAAAAAAGTGAAGAAAGGGAGCAAGTTGAATTCCATTCAAGGCCTAATGATGGTCTGAAACAGGAAAGTTCCGTCTGGAACGGTGATTCTCAAAAGTTAGTGGGCGTCATCAGAATCGTCTGTGAGGCTTGCTAAGCTGATTTGAGGACCCTATTCTTGCACATTCTGGTCAGCTAGGTCTTGTGTGGTCTCAGGAACCTGCATGCTTAACTAGGCGGTTACCAGTCGCAGGGCTCCTGGGACACCCTGAAGATGACCTGGTCTGGAGTGTCATGTGTGCCTTCGCTATGTTTCCTTTTTAAGTCTTTGGGCCGCACACCTTATTTAGCTTTCCTGACAGGGTGAAGTGAGCAGGCAGGTTACAGAGTCCCTCCTGGGAACCGTGCTGCAGGCATTCCATTCTTGCAGGTTTGGGCCAGGATGAGGTCGTGGTGACCAGCCTTGGGAGCTGGGAAGGTTTTGATAGGAGATCAGATGTGCTCTCCACTCAGGTGGTGTCCTCTTGCGGCTCTGAAGGCATTCAACCTGAGCAGGCCCATTTCTTCATGAGATGGAGGCAAGTGTGGCCAGAGTGGAGAGAGGGCTATCAGGTCATGGGGACAGGCGATGAGGCACGACTGTATGTCATAGATGAGACATTTGTATTCCCTTGGGAATACGGGGTTTTAAGCTACAAATATGGGCACCAAGACCTCCCAGAACAGCATACCTCAATCAAATGGCCCTGGTTCCTGCTAAGGAGGGGTGCGGCTGCAGTGAGATGCCGCTGTGGAGGGGCAGCTGCGATGGGTAGGCCCTGGGCACTGCATTGGTGAATATGTCGCCTTCTGGACTGGAATCTTCCACTGGGTATGGAGCACACAGGCAGACCAAGAGGGGTTTAGGCACTGACTGCATTGACTTTTACTCTGGCTCTCCTTCCCAGCCCGGGCCTTGGTAGCCTGTCCTCTACCAGGCACCTGACAGTTTGCTGAGGGTCCTAGTTCCTGATCGACAACAGCTGCCATTGGTGGGGCATCCCTGGGGTCTACCATTTCTTCCCATGGTCTCTGCCTCACCGCCTCCTGGGGTGTCAGTGTTCCCCTGCGGTCCATCCTTGTGTGAGGCACTTGGCCATGTTCTGTTGACTTAGATAATTTCAGCCAGAAAACTATGCTTTTTTCTTTTTTTCAAGTTTAGAGTTCAGGACAGAATCGTCAAAGCTTCAATTGATTCATGCCCAACCTCACCTGAAGGCCATTAGTAGCAATTAAGATGCCTACCTCGGGCTGGGTGCAGTGGTTCACGCCTGTAATCCCAGTGCTTTGGGAGGCCCAGGCGGGAGGATTGCTTAAATACAGGGGTTTGAGATTAGCCTGGACAACATAGTGAGACCCCATCTCTAAAAATAAAAAATTAGCTGAGTGTGGTGGTGAACTCCTGTAGTCCCATCTACTCGGGAGGCTAAGGCATGAGGATCACTCGACCCCAGGAGTTCAAGGTTGCAGTAAGCTATTATCACACCACTGCAACCCCAGCCTTGGCAATAGACCCTGTTTTCTTTTTTCTTTTAAAAAAAAAAAGATGCCTACCTCCTCTATCTCATCCCTTCACACTTTTAAAGAAAGGTGGTAACTGCACCTGACTTCATTTGCACAGGAAAATAATCCCACTTCCTTTGAACCATAAAGCCCGAAAC
Source organism: Indri indri (assembly GCA_004363605.1). Classification (NCBI taxonomy): domain Eukaryota; kingdom Metazoa; phylum Chordata; class Mammalia; order Primates; family Indriidae; genus Indri; species Indri indri. Next base: position 17,044 of record RJWJ010000054.1, read on the forward strand.
TCTCTATTGCTTACGGGAGCCTTGTATGCATTCATTCACTGAGTAAATATCAAGCACTGCAGTTGGCCCCAGAAATACTAAACAAAGCACAATTCTTGCTTTTAGAGGATTATGGCCCGATTCTTAAGTTAGGAAATGTGCCTTTTCAGTGTGGCTCCCTGCCCTCCTGTCTCCTTAATGTGCGCTCCATCAAGGCTGCACTTGACTCTCGAGCACTGGGTGGGCCGGTGCTCAGCTGCTGGCCATGCAGCCCAAGAGGGCTGTGCCTTCTCCCCTTGGCCTCTGTCTTAGGGCCTCCTGGGGAGCCAGTGTTCCCCTGTGATCCTGACATGTGAGGCACTTGGCCGTGTTGACTTGAATATTGTTTCAAGTATTGAAATCGTTTTGTTTCAAAAAGCTGGAATATGCTTTTTTTTTTTAATTTGAGTTTAGCATACAGTGACCTCCACTTTCGTACACTGATGAGGAAAACGACTCTGGGCAGCATTCCTGGATGCCACGTTGTGCACTTTGGGCGGGACAGTCACCACAATGCTGTCATCTTCACATTCATGTCTGGGGAATCCCAGCAGTGCTTCCTTAGGCAAGGGCAGGGGCTGCTGGACAGCTGAGTGTGAACACTGTCCCCAGAGATCACTCTCTGCCTTTGCGGGTGAAGTCACGATGTCCTGAACACCACAACCTTGGGGAATGACTCGGAACAGCTCCACTTGGGCCTCAACCCGGCCCGTGCACTCTCAGCCCTCTGCCTGTTCACACCCTGTACCTGCTCTACCTCGCATTTTGTAACTGGCCGCCAGAACAGCAAGGCTTAGTGGACAGGAACATCTATTTCCTATCTCTTCTTATCAGAGATGGCTTCCTTGAGGTGGCAGATTGGAGGGTGTTCCGGAGCCTTTAGAACCTTTAAGGGGGAAAGGCATTTAGTGAAGTTGGACTTGAAGAAGCGTGAGGTTCCCAGCTTTCCCAGGCTAGGGCAATGCTGCACCTCATCTTGGCCTTTGTATCCTCTTTGGATTGGTCCCAGAACCAGCCCAGCTTCCAGGGCATCTCTTAGTCTAGAGATGACTGACACCTGAAGGGGCCTCTCCGGGATGTCCCTAACTGGCATGGGTGAGGCTGGGGGTGGTACATGGCAGCCTGATGTTGCTGAAAGGTGATTACGTTTCATCTTACATTCGTGCCTTAAATAGCTTTCTGGAAATTACCAGAAGGACCACAGAGCCAGTCCCTGCAGCCGCGGCAAGTAGAGAGTGAGGATGATGGAGAATATCACACCCCTGACTCGGTTCTGCCTGGAGGCTCCCTTTCCACCAGCCTTCAGGCAGAAAAGAGATTACAGGAACGTGTATGGATTGAAGCGGTGTCCCACCTTGCCCCCTTTGGAGTTGGTAGCGAGCCCAGGTGAGTAGGAGGGAGCAGCAAAGGCTCTGGGTAGTGGCTATACCACCCAGACACGAGAAGAGGGTCTTCGTGGAACGTGAACTTGAGGAACTCTGTTTTGGAACCCCCACCCCCCCAGCAATATATGACTGCGCCACTTAGAAACATTAGACAGGAAGCTTTGTGTTGAGAATTAGGACAGTTTATTGTTCGACCAACATGCTGAGTCTTTTCCACATTTTACAGTTTAATGTGAAGTCAATATGGCCACTATGCCTTCTGAGCCCGTGACACAGATGGAGTTGCCACCCGGCTGCTCCCCACCGCCAGCTGCTTTAAAGGGATGGTGGGGGAAGTGAGGGGAGAAGTGGACACACAGCGCAAGACGCAGGCTGGCTTTCAATGCTACGGAGGCTTCCCACCTCCTGAAGGAGCCATCTAAACCTCCCCTGCAAGGCTTTCCTCATAAACCACACCAGCTGGAGTGTCAACCAGACAAGGGTCTGGAGTCCAAGGAGTTTTGCACATTGAGATCCCAAGGCTTTGGAATATCTAAATAGTTCATTTAAATAAGAAATCCAAAGGGTGCCCCAATCGGTGTGGGTGCCCAGGACAATCAGTCGGCCTGGGGACTGGCCCTTCCTTGCAGTGGAGGAGCCCCAAATGCACCTATATGCTCTCCCGGCTCACTCAGACACACGGGGGTTGGGGGAATCTGTGTCCTACCACAGAGCAGAGCTGGTCTGAGGAACACACTCGTGCACAGCAGCTCCTGACTGCAGGTGTGACATCCCACGTGTACATGCACAGGGGCAGCAATGGACGACGAAAGGAAATACGGGCTCTGAACGCTCCGACTCTCTGTGTGATCACAAGCAACTCACGCTTCTCCATCTTGATTTTCCTGCCCGTGACACAGGAGGGGGTATGAGACCTGCACCTCACACTGCAGTAGCAAGGTGACAGTGGGGAGAGGTAGTTTGGAGACTAGCGAGCATATGACCCTGTTTGGTTGATGCACACAGACATACTTCTATTCAGCTGCCCCTCACGTGGCTCAGACATGCCTCACGGTCCTTGGCTACCTGGTCTCACGTCCTGACATCTGCACTTGCCTTCCGTCTTGTGAAGGAGTAAGGCTGCTTGCTCTACCTACAGGATGCCAAAGCCAGCAACGCCGTCCCTTTACTGTCACGCCTGGTACTTGAGGGCAGGTGCTCCTGGCACTGGGTAGCCACCAAGACGATGGAGATATTACACCCCAGATATGTCTGCACTCTTAGCTCCCACTATTTCATCCTCATTTCTGTTGCCTCAGACAAACTGATATGGCCATTGCTCCCCTCCAACCTGGGAACATTACAAAATGTTTAAGGGTGACGACAGGAAGAGAGTGGCAATAGTGATAACAGGGAGGCCTCCGACCAAAGGAAACTTGCCCCCAGCCACCAAGCAAACGGACCTGGGCCCCCACAACTGCAGCTGCAGTACTCAGGATGCGGACATCACGCCCTCATGTTGGCTTCTGTCTGCAGTTGTAAATGCGCTCTCAGCTTTTTCCATCTTACACTCAATTTTCCTGATGCCTGTGGAACAGGAGCTTTACTGGCAGCTCTTCTTTGAGATCCCCAAAGAAAAAGGGCCAAAGGAGGAGGATCTAGTCTTTGGGGAGAAGGACTGAATTACCAAATTGAGAACGTTTTCTGAAAGGAATCCTCCACTTCGCCCTCCGCTCACCGATCTCGATTCAGCAAAGATGCGATACTCTGGCCGGGGGTGCTGAGGCAGTTTCACGACATCCTCTTCAAGAGCACCGGACCATTCTATTATGGAACCTTAACTCTGAGTCAAGACCCTACCTACAAGCAAGAGGACGGTGATGGCAGCTGCTCAAGATAAGAGTCGAGGAACTGACACACGTCTGTGAAAGAGGTCCAGCGGCCTCACCAGACCCCAGGGAGGGAGGAGTGGAAATTGGGCCTGAAGAAAGGCGGCCGGGGAACTGCACGGCATCGCTGATGGGAGGACAAGGAGGCAGCTACCCTCGGCTTCAGAGGCCATGGGACTGGGGAGAACCTGGGCTCAAGGGAGGACGTCGTTCGTGTGCAGGCTAGGAAAGGCGGGACTCACTAAGGCCACGTCAAGCCACATGACATGCGCTGGGTCTCTCTCTGCTCCTCTACGCCAGGACGGAAAAACAGTCCGTGGTGCCTTGGATGTGTGTGCACATGAGAAGGGAACTGAGTTTCTACTTTGTTTTACACGACATTTTAAGAAAAGCTACTCTTTAGGGCCAAGAAAATAAAAATCCACCATACATTCATTCACTGAGACCCAGTGCAGATCCCTGCAAATGGGGCAGTCTCAGAGGCCACAAGTGACGGCCTCACTGCCAAGGAGGCAGGATGCCGTAACGGGGACTCCCACAGATTCTCACGAGGTAAGTAAGCACACTACCAACAAGCACCACTTGGGGGCGTGCCCGTGCGGGGGGATACTGCCCACACGGGCACACACACCCGTGCATATAGTAAGTACATAGAGAGATGGTGGAGATACTCCCGTGGGCTATTTTTGCCTGTAGTTTAACACATCTATGCATTATTTTATTGATGGCAAGACAATCACAAGTTATTTGACAATATTAAGTATTTCTTATTTCAACACGTTGCAGTACTTTTGAATTTCCAAAACTGTTATCACAATGCGAGTTCCAACTTGAGAGCAGGAAAAACAAGAGTATACATTGAGCACATGTTTCTGTGCGTGAAGATGTGTTTGTGGAAGGTGTATACACAAGTCTATCTCTATATATAATTATGTACACACATATAAAAACTGAACACATGACATTTGAATTACGCTCATACATTGGTCCTTGCCTTCTGGAAGAGGTGCTCAGTGGGATCCTGCTTCCTTGCTAAACCTGTCGGACAGTCTGCTGGCAGAGCAGGCGTGGCCGGCCCACTGCACAAACAGCAGTCCTGCCAGGTTCTCTGCTCTTGCGCCTGCCATCTTGCATTAGTTTCTGAGAAGTTTCAAAATTCATTCCAACAACCTTGTTGGAGTCCTGCCTTCAGGAGGAGTTCACCTCACCACACCCCAGATGGTCGTTCGCCCATCCACGACATGCCCATGAGCAGCCCGGGGAAGGGCCAGTGCCAGCTGGGAGGGTGGGGTTTACACTCTGGCCAGAGTCACTGCCCACTGCCTGGCTTTGTGCAGGCTTGGGGCGGTGAGTCTGGGTCTATCTGGAATGCTGGCCAAGTCGGTTACATCACTGAGCGAGAAGAGAGAGTTCTCTTCAGAGATTTTACAGGACCTCAGGACTAAGCCATTCTTAGGAATGAGTTAAAACAGCAAGGATGGCTCTCTCGGGGCAGGTTGCAGTACCCTGGGCAGCCTTCTGGAGACCCCACCTCAACCATACGCTCAGGTGGCCACAGTGCAGCCACAACATCCACGAAAGTATCCACAAAGATTTCAACTGTACCACACCAGTGGGGTGAAAACATATCAAGAAATCAGCTTTTCCAGAAAGTACTCAACAATATTAGCAACTGAGGATCTGAGAACATGTATCTTTCAAAGAGATGGTTCTGCAAACAACCTCCCTTCCCCAGTCACAGATGGACCAATTCCACGTGGCACAGGCTGCAGCTTAGGGTGGCAGCTGCCCAACATCATGCATTGAGTTTCTTAGATTCAACCCACCTATGTGTGCTGACTGCTTGGGTGGGTTTGTCAAAACATTTTCAGAACTACACGTGGTGCCCCAGGCTATAAACCACGCACCACCACTGCCCACAACTGCCAACAGCACCCCATCCTTCCAAAGACCTCTTCTCTTCTGGTCACTGTGGGCACAGGGAACACAAGGCTGCCTGTGCCCTTGAGCCACTTGAAGGCTTTTCAGGGAAGGGAACAGAGAGGCAGAAGTGGCTCCCCTGGGCTTGCTGCTGGCTCCCTGCAGTCAGCAAGGCCTCGGTCTCAGCGCAGGGCCGCGCTGACATCCCACTCTGGCACGGAAGGGCAGAGGCGGAGGTACCTCTTAAGAGGCTTCGTTCAGCCAATGTTTGATTTAACCATGTAGGGTCTGGATGGTGGGGCCAGACGGCCTGGGACTGGAGCCTAATTTAGTTGCTCAGGTCATTGTTTTAATTTACTGGGCTGGGGCTGGGAGGGAGGCAGAGGAGGTGAACAGTTCAAAGAGAACAGGAAGGAGGAGGTGTGTGGAAAAGGTTCTCTGTAAGTTTACAAATATACAAAAACAAAAAGCACATCTTTCAAATAAAAATGACTACATTTTTATCTGGCAAAAAGTTGTATACACATGATTTAGATTTTTTTTTAAATTTTAACAGTTTTTGGCAATCTTAATAAAGTACAATATATTACAACCAAACCAAAAAACAGTTGTTTAAGTAACAGCTGTTGAGAGTGACGTGATCCCTGATGCCCAGCCTCCCTCCCCGTCCCACCCTACTCCTAGAGACAGAGAGAAAAGAAAAATCCTCCCATCTGGATAAACTCATTTCCCCCCCGTAGGAAGCTAACCAATAGGAAGCAACACAACAAGCAAGTAGTGTCATAGGACGCCGGCAGGGCGGCGCTGCATTAGCAGGAACAGCCACCCTCGCTGGCCGGGGGCTCCTGGGGCTTGTCCAGCTTGATGTCGATCACTGCAGGCGGCTGGCTAAGGAAGACGACTACCTCAGAGCAGCTGCCACCTGGCTCACGCCCCGCACCCCTCGGCTGCCGCTCTGTCGCTCTGTGAACACCCTCCTCCTCTTCCCCCACCCACCCACATCCCCCAACCCCTGTCCACCCAAAGCCAAGCTTGTCCTGGGCTGTGGATCAGCATCTATACAAAGGCCAGGGGGTCACTTTCTCAGAAGCTTCCCTGGTGACCAGTGCTCAAAAGCCAGCTCCCACCTCTGGCCTCAGCCCTACTGCCTATCAGCCCCGTCCAAAAGTGCACTGGCGGTAAGGAGCCCATGGCCCAGCATGAACGCTCACGGCTCAAAGCACAGGCGTGTGTGGGCCTTGCCCTAGCCGGCAGCACGAGCGTCGACCCCTCAAGCTTTAGTCAGAGTGCGGCACCTGCATCCCGAGGATGGCTACTGTGAGAAGCCACATCCATGAGGCCTAAGCACAGCTGCCTCTCCAACCCTTTCCACTGGTGCCTCAGGGGCTGTGGGGGCTGCAGAAGCACTTCCCAGAACCAACAGAGGAACGGGCTCAAAATGCACAGCCAGGCTGTCCCTCCGCCCGCCTTACCAGGCTCAAAACCAAGGCTTAATTTGAGTTTCTGGCCTGGCATCAAGGCAGACCTTCCAATTAGAGCTGAGAACCAGGCCCTTTGGTACCTCACAGAATCACTCTTCCTGGACTGGGCTTTGGAGCCTGCTGCAGGGCTGCACCGGGACAGAGGTGAGTGGGGTAGGGTGGGGTGGTGTAAGAAGCCCTACTATGGAACTTGTTGCCGATATCCTGGGGATGTTTTTGTGGCTCCTATTTGAGGGTGACAGGAGAGATTCTTTCAGCTTAAGTTCTATGAAAAGCCACATGTCTCCTGAAGTTCACATTTTCCCTCCTTGCTTTGGCTGTTAGGAAGCTTAGAGCCAACTTTTTGGCCATGTCTAGTAACATAGCCATGGCATATAATTTGAGTATGACTTTATCTCTGACTTTTCCTTGCCTTTCCTACCTTTATTTTCCCTATGTGTGTGTGTACACATATATAATTTTATGCTGTTTGTGTGTGTATATATACATACACATACACTTCTTATACTGTGGCAGAGTATAAATAAATAAAAGATAATAAGCAATTGCTGTAATCCTAGCACTCTGGGAGGCTGAAGCAGGAGGGTCACTTGAGGTCAGGAGTTCGAGACCAGCCTGAGCAAGAGCAAGACCCCGTCTCCACTAAAAATAGAAAAAAATTAGCCGGGCGTGGTGGTGCTTGCCTACTCGGGAGGCTGAGGCAGGAGGATCTCTTGAGCCCAGGGGTTTGAGGTTGTACTAAGCTATGATGACACCACTTCAGGGCTACAGAGTAAGACTCTGTCTCAAAAAAAAAGCAACTGCCTTCCTTCCTACCTTCCTACTTCCCACTGCAGTCCACCTTTAGCCCTCTCTACTCCAGTCAAGCAAAGCAAACCTGCTTCTCCACTCTGCATTGCGTTTGGCAGACCCACTGCCAAGAGTGCCGTGCCATTTCTCTCTGCCAGCTGTGGTCTATGGCCCACACCAGCCCCTTTCGGCGCTGCTGGTCCAGGTGCAAGCCTCACGGAGGTCTGGTCTTCTCCGGGTGTCCCTCTGAGCCCACCCAGCCCTCTCTCAGCATGGTGGCTTCCCAAAGCTAGCTCTGGTGACAGTCACGTCACTCTGGTACAGAGACAAAGCTTCCACAGACTTCTCACTCCGGCATTCAAAGCCTCCCCGTGAGTTGACGCTAGCTCACCCCTTCCCTCGATCACACATTGAGGCTCTGTTGAGGCACCAGATTTCCCCCTTCTTTAAACACATCCTACGCTTTCCTTCCTTCCCTTGCCCGTGCTGTTCCTTCCTGTTAGAAATGATGCCCCCTCACCCACACCCAGTCCCCCTCCCTATCTCACCTGTGAAAAGTGTCCTCATTCTTTAGACCAGGGCTCTCATGGTAGTGGCCTCTCCGCGAAGCCTTTCCAGGTGGTAACGAGCACACACTCTGCCGCGCGACGCACTGGGCGCTTAAATGCGTTACTCCACTTCGATATTAGACCCATCTTCCAGCCAGGAGGCCAAGGTGCCTGGGTGCAAACCCAAGGCTATCTGACCCCAGCGTCATACTCTTAAATGACCTGGCTATGCTAAGTGCCTCTTGGACGGGCTTCTCAACCTCAATACTGCTGACATTTTGGGCCAGTTAATTCTTTGTTGTGGGGGCCATTCTGTGCATGTGGGATATTCAGAAGCATCCCTGACCTCTGCCCACCAGATGCCAGTAACACCATTCCTCCTTCCCCAATTTATGACAACTAAAAGCATCTGGAGACATTGCCAAATGTCCCTGTGGGGAGTGGGGCGATATCAGTCCCAGCTGAGAACTACTGGTCTAGCTGGACGCATGGTCACTGCTGTAGCATCACATTCTGCCCAATGTTGAAGTTACCTGACTACCATTAAAAAAAATCTTCTCATGTGCAATTTGAGTCAGAATACCTTTGTACAATGCACAGCAGTGCTCAAATGCGGACTACTCAAATGGAATGCGTCGAACCTTCCTGGGAAGTTTGTTAAAAATACATATTTCTGGGCCCTACACTCAGTAGGTCTGGAGATGGGCCCAGATGTGGCACCCAAGGCCTCCCACGAGCTGCTGCTAGCTCACCCCCTGCCTTGATCACACACTGAGGCTCCGTAGACCAGACTTCCCCTTCTTTAATCATGTCCTATGCTTTCCTTCTTTCCTTTGCTCATGCCGTTCTTTCCTTCTAGAAATGACATCCCCTGCCCCACACCCAGGCTCCCTCCCTAGCTCACCCTTGGGAGATTCCCAATGCACAGACACCAGGGAAACCAATTCTAGTCATACTTCTAGAATAGCACTATCCAAAATCTTTTTGTGATGATGGAAATATTCTATACCTGCACTGCCCAACCTGTAGCCATTAGCAACATGGGCAACTGAGCTGGTGAAAGGATGCTGGTGCAGCTGAGGAAGTGACCTTGTGATTAACTAATTTAAATGTAAATAGCCACATGTGTACCAGAGAGCACAGGTCTAGATCAGCCTCACCCCGTAAAGAGGAGGCCCCATGCTGTACGCGGCAGTCCAGGGAAGGCTGGGCTGGCGACCGGACGAGTGCTCGACCACTGTACTAAGGGGACGGATGGCTTCTCCTGCCCATCTTTCACTCATACGGCAGAGGAAAAGGATACTCCCTTCTTTGCTTTTCTCCTGGACGTTCTCCATTCCAGGCAGAGCTGATGCCACACGTCGAAAAAGCTGGAGAGATGAGGAGATGCAGTGTGAGCCCCACCCTGGCCTTCCCCTCTCCCACTCCTGACCTGGGGCTTTCCTCGCCTGTCTGCCCGCTGGCTGTGCCCTTGAGGGCAGGGGCTGCACCCACGTTCTCTCCCTATCCCCCGTGCCTCTTCCAGTGGCCCCGGCAGGTCTCAGTATATGTTTGTGGAAGGAAGGAGCAAAGCTGGAGTCTCTCACCCAAGCAGGCTGGCCACAGAGTCACCAGACTGAGCGTGGGTCATGGCAGTGACTGCAGGGACCTCATCTGGTGTAGAAATGATCTGGTCCCCTGGAGACAGGCTCATAGGCAGGCTTCTGTCCAGGGCCCTCGTGGGGACAAGGCATGGGAACCGACTTTCAACCTGCCCTTGAGACTAATGGCTCTCCTCAGGCAGTCCCGCCAGTCCATCAGCTGGACATTGGGAGCCAGGGCCACACGGTCACAGTGGCGGGGCTCCTCTGAGAAAGTGGGGGACACGAGTGTGAGCATGATGCTGTGGGTCTGTCTGGGGGTGTGCGTGTGTGTGAGTGTGACGTGTATTTTGTGCAGGCGTATGTATGTGTTTTGTCTGCAGGGGTGTGTGCAGAATGTGTGAGTGTTGTAAGTGGCGTTGTGTGTGGGTGCATGTATATCCTGTAAGCACATGGAAGAATGTGTGTGAGTATGGCATGTGTGGATGTGAACGTGTGCTCTCCGTGTGCGTGTTTGTGTAAGTTGGGGGGAATGTGTGTGTGGTGTGTGTATGCGTACATGTGGGTTTCCTATGTGTGCGTGTGTGTGTGCATGTTCGAAGAACCGTGTGTGTGTGCGTGCGTGTGTGTGTGTGTGTGTGTGTGTGTGTGTTGGGACAGAGGTGGGCAGTGGGGGGACAGGAGGTGAGCGGCAGGTGGGGTGACGGCAGAGACGGAATATTGGAGGTGACAGTATAAGGCAGAAGTGCAAGGCACGGAAGACTCTGGACTGCTTTGGTCTGAATGCTGGTCTCCCCCCAAAATTCATACATTGAAACCTAATCCCTAAAGCAACAGTATTAAAAAGGTAGGGGTTTAGGAGGCGATTAAGCCACAATGGCAGCGCCTTCATGAATGGGATTGGTGCCCTTATAAAAGAGGCCTGAGGGAGTGTGTTGGCCCCTTCTGCCATGTGAGGACACAGAGAGAAGGCACCACCCATGAGGAACAGGCCCTCACCAGGCATGGAATCTGCTGGCACGTTGATCTCGGACTTCCCGGCTTCCAGAACGGTGAGCAACAAACTCCTGCAGTCTACGAGTTTCCCAGTCTATGGTAATTCATTACAGCAGCCTGAATGGACTGATAGGAACGAGAATGGACGAACTCTCCCCATTCTCCCCGTAAATACCAACTGCAGGAACTCGGTGGGCTCTGGGCTTATACCCTCCACTACCGGAAATCTCTGAGAACAGGGTGAGTCTTATTCATAGCTCACCCCAAAGCCCAGCCATACCCAAGCTGGTGACAGGGCTAAAGGCAGTGAGAGGGAAGTTGCCATGGCCCAGCAGGGTGTGGGATCCTCGTGGGCGGGTGGAGATGGGTGAGGGTGTGGAGGGCCCAGGTCATCCCTCCTGAGCTCTCCTTCATGGCTTACCCCAGGCGGACCTGGTCTGCCTGTCTGACTGCCAGCATGGTCACAGCCTCTGCCAACGGCCAAACTGCCAGTTAGAAGGATGCTCTTGGGGTCAGGCATGAGTCTGGGTGAACAGATATGATCACAATTAAGAGTCCAGGAGTCTGCATTGCATGGAGACTCCTTCTCTGAACCATGTGGGGTTTGAATTGAACACGTTGAACTCCTGCTCAAACCAATGCCTGGGTTCCAGAACATTCTGGGAGGGGGAAGCAGCCTGACCCTGACTACTGGGGCAGACAGACCTGCCCTACAGACCACTTGGTGCTGCCCTCTGCTCCCCCATTTCCCAAGACTTTCCATCAGGGCCCCCAAAGAGCAGTGGCCCAGCCTCCCCTGCATGCCTCCAGGGAGCACGGGAGGATTGTGACAGCTTCAGCCTCACACCACAGGGGCTGGGAAGGGCTGGGAGTGCAGGGAGCCGTGCCCAGGGCACTCCAGTCGGGGCAGGGTGGGGTGAGGGCACTGAGCCCTGGAACTCTGGGGCCTCCTGGTGTTGCTGCAGTGTCCCTCCCACTGTCTCTCCCCACCGCTCTGCCACTTCGCTGTCCCCACTGCCACCAGCACTATGCATGGGACCAAACCATCCCTGCACCCAGAAGGCCAGCAGCTGCATAGGCAGCTGGTCGAGCGTTCCCCAACGCTGGGGTGGAAGGGCACAGTGACCCCCCCCAAGCCAAGTCTGCTCCCCATTCAGCATTCCCTCCCCACACCATGGGCACCCTGCTGTCACACCTTTGCTCACTGTCACCCTGCTTGGAATGCCTTCCCTCCTCACCACCTCTCCCAGTCCTCCTCATCCTCAATGGCAGAGGTTCCTAACCTTCTCGTGAGCCAAGGACCCCTCTGGCGGCCTGGTGAAGCCTACCGACTCCTTTGCAGTGTGTAAAATCAATTACACAGGATTATAAAGAAAACCATTTAGTACTGAAATAAACTAAAAAATCTGAAGATATAAATTTATGACATAGCAGCATCTGTGCTTCTTTATGAACCTATTAAACAGCAAGAACTAGCAGTAGGTCTAATAACTCCGGTGGTACCAAAGTAGAGATGAGTGCAAAGTTCGGGACACCCGCATCCCTGGGAGGCGGTAAGAAAGCATCCGTGCTCTCTGTGGGTGAGAAAGCCAGAGGTACGGCTAACGTTACTACGTTGTGTTGCCTACGTCATCACTTGAAGGAATGCTAAGGACGGGTTAGTGGCTAGTGAAGATAAAGGTGTAATGTTTTCCAGCAGTTCTGCTGACCTGCTGAATCGCATCCCTGGACTACGTGGGGACCAGGCAGAGTACCCCTGCTCCGAGGCTCAGCCCTCATTTCACCTCCTCGCCCTCCCGTGAGCTCCAGCCACACCACGGTGGGCTCTTTTCTCCAAGCCTGCGTTGCCCACCATGGCCCTCGGCACTTGCCAGGTACAAGGCATGAACCCCAAATGCTGATCAGATTGAATTTCCTGCACCCCTCATCCAAAGCAAGGGAACCACTGCTTCCCTCAGCCCCTAGAAGCCGGTGGCTGGGCACTCTGCCAGCCTGCTCCAAGGCCTTGATGGGTCGTCGCCGTGCTAGCTAGTGACGGACATTCTCCCGATGCCCTGTAGGGAGCGTTCCCTCCCCTCCACAAGCTCCTTCAGATCCGGAAGTTAGCTGGCTCCCCAGTGCTCTGGTTGGCTGCCCCAGCCCCTCGGGGCAAGGCAGGAGCCTGGGGCTGACCACACCTAGAGCGCAGCGTGGGCCTCCACAGCACCAGGTGTGTCCTCACCTGCTTCACGTTGTAGCCGGTCTTCGCACTGGTCTCAATGAACATGACGCTCAGCTCTTTGGCGCGCTGCTCCCCTTCCTCGATGGTTATCTGCCTGCAGATGGGGGAAGAGGGAAAATCACTGGCACAGAGGAGCAGCCCCTGGCAGAGGTGGAGGGAGTGACCTGAGCTGAGGGACTTGCCCAGCAGGGCAGAGGGAGCCAGGCCCTTAGCCATGAAGACAGGGTCTGATCCCAGGGGTCCCTCCCAGGGTGCCAACCACAGTCTCCAGGAATAAGGGCACCAGGACACGGCAGGACACTCACCCCTTCCCCCACTCTTCCACAGGGTCTTCTCAGCTTCGGAGCAGGCCCTGGGGTAGGCCTGGGGTGGGGCTGTCCCAAACCTGCCTTTCCCAATGGTCACCACCACCAGGGCCTTCATTTCTGAAGAGCTTTGAGCCACACGGGGTCTCTCTCTCTGGGTGGTGTATCACTCCCATTTCCAAATGAGGACACGAAGGTTAAAAGTGACTCCCCCAAGGCCACAAAGCTACTTAGCAAAGGAGCTAGAATTTGAACCCAGTTTTTCTTACTTCAAGGACAGGACTCTAGTAAAGCAAGCTCTAATTCAGATTATTACTTAGGTGGTCTGGGGACGTTGCAGGAAGGCCAGCCTGCTTGCTGGAGTCCATGACCTGCTGCTTTAACTGCCCAAGTTGGGGTCACGTGACATGAGTGGACACATGCATGTAAATGGGGCCCAGGCTGGCCCTGTGCACTAGAGGGCAGCTGTGGAGAGGCCTCTTCAGAGAAAGCTTCACACTAGACACAGCCATAAACCAGGCTGAGCAGGCTGGGGACACAGGGTTGTGGTCCGTAGGCATTCTGCGCACTCACAGCTGGGGCCCAGGATGTTCACGCCCCATTCACACCAGTGCAGGCGCTTCACAGGGGCAGAGACACAAAGCACAGCAGAAGCTACTGGGGCCCAGAGGACTGCTGTGTCTGGGGCTATGCTGTGGCCATGGCAGGGCCCCAGACCACACTGCTGGGCCAGGCCAGGCACACAGGGCTCCGTGCAGACGGCATACTGAGCAATGCCTGTCCTCTGTCTGGTGGTGAGAGACAGGGCTTCACTGATGAGACACCCACGGGTGGGAGGGTCTACCAGGTGTTTCCGAAGGTCCTGGTGTCTCAAGGGAATTTTCCTGGATGCACGGGGACAGGTCAGAAGCACAGACACACCACCCATGCATCCCAGAACTCCCTGTCCAGGCGCAGTCAGAGAGGAGTGCAGGGTGGGCCCCTGAACCTCTGCCCCTTGCACCCACCTCTTGTCAGCCAGGTCCGTCTTGTTGCCCACCAGCATGATGATAACGTCACTGCCCCGCTCTGTCCTGACGTCGTCAATCCACTTAGAGGTCTGCTGGAAGGAGTTGAGATCTGGAGGCAGAATGTGGGGATAAACTGGGGGTGAGGGCCAGCCCCCAGCGGGAGAAGGGAAGGGGAGGCGTGAGCCAGCTGAGCGTGTACCCTCAGACACCTGGGACAGGTGTGAAGTCCACACAGGCCAGATGGGCTGGGGCCACCCAAAAGGAGCCAGGCCCTGCCCCTCAGCCCTGGAGAGCCCCAGCACTGCTCAGCTGCCCTTTGTGGGAGTGAAGTGACCCCATGTGGAAGGTCACCGAGTCCTAACTTGCCACATGGCAGAGTGGCTTTGGGGGCCTGCCTGGAAGTCAGACCTGGCTGGGGCTCAGAGCAGAGAGTGAGAAGTGAGTGCCCAGGACTTGGCTGAGCTTGGAAGCAGAGAGGGGTAGGGAGAGAACACAGCAATCCCCAGGGAAGGAGGGGCCCTACAGAGTGGCCTCCCCACCAGGGGGGTTCAGGCGAGCCTGGGGGGCCAGAGGGTTCTGAAGAGAGAGGAGGGAAAGTTGGCCCCGGGGCTAGAGCCAGGGGAGCCAGGAGCACTCACAAATCCAGGAGGGGCAAGGCCGTTTCCGGGCAGCCTCACCTCCCTCATAAGGCAGGTCTTGCAGAGAGGAGCAGTTGTGGGGTGATGCCACCGCTCAGCAGCAGGCACACCCAAGGGGAGGGGAGGCAGCCTGCCCTGGGAAGCCTCGGTTTCCCGAAGCCCTGTCGCCCTTCTGACGGGCATCAGGCTGTGTGAGCGCAGGTGTGGAGGGAGCTGTGGTCAGGGAGGGCGTGAACAGAGGGGGCAGGCAGAGCCGGGGCACAGGCTGGACAGTTGGGGCATGGCTGGGACTGTACACAGCGTGCCCACCCACCTCAGGGCCGACTGCAGCCCGAGGGCTTACCGGGTGTGTTCCATTACAGCAGCCTGGGAAGCTTGGGCTCTGCATTCGCCCCCACCCCACGCCCGGCCCTGTGAGCCCCATAAGCTGTACGGTCCTGTTAGGAACACCTGCTCTGGCCAGAGAAGCACAGTGTGTGAGAAGGGCTTCCAGACCCCCTCAGCCTCCCCTCCCAGAGAGCCCTGCACAGCTGCCAGGTCACATTGGCCCAGGGACCAGTGTCTTCTCCCATGGTCACACACGCACATATAGAAGTTGCTCTGTAGGGGTCTTTCTGACAGCCAGGGCGATGGAGAGTACAGAGGGGCTGGAATAGGGCTTTGTGAGCATCTGCTCACCCCACATACCAGCCCCTGCTCTGGGCAGGACGAACCCCACCCTGTACATCCCGCCTGTTGCAGGGGATGGGGGACAGTGGAAAACACACTGGTGTTCAGAGGCAACTGACCACCCCACCCCGATTGTCCTGCATTCAGGGGACAATCACACTTGTGTGCATACATGTACATACACACAGGCCTGGCTGGGGTCACATCCAGGCCCTGGAGCCCCTGCGAGCCACCCTGCCTCAGGCGCAGACCCTCACTCACTTGTGATGTCGTACACCACCACAGCCACTGTGGAGTCCCGGATATAGCTGGGGATCAGGCTGCGGAATCTCTCCTGGCCGGCTGTGTCCCAAAGCTGCAGTCGCACCTGTTGTGGGGAGGGCAGGATCGTGGGCAGGGGGGTCAGTGAGGTCCTCCTGATGGGGTGGGGTGGGGTGGGGGGCAGGCTCTGCCATGCAAGGTCAGCATGGGCTCTCCGTGGTGCCCAGCTAAGGGTCCCAGGGGATAAACCCAAAGGTGTCCTCCCTGTCCTCCCAGTTCTAAAATTGGGTGCTCACCGTACGGTCCTCCAAGTACATGGTTTTTGACAAGAAGTCAATCCCAATGGTTGCCTGTTAAGAGAAAAGCCCAGAATGGTCAAAACTGAAAGATCTTGGGTGGAGGGCAAAGGCCCAGTGACCCCAGGTGGTGGCATAACCACAAGAGGGGGACATCCATGTCAGGTCTAGTGTGCCCCACTCTGTCCTCCCCGCCCTCCGCCCACCTCTCAGGGCCCTCTCAGAGGAGGGAGCATGAGCTGAGGAAGGACGAGGGCAGCTTTCTTAGGGAGAGCTACTCTTTGGAGACAAAAAGTGCTTTGGGAACAGGTGAGAGGGCAGTGGTGAGGAGGCATCCCCAGGAATAAGGCCACTGCAATTAGGGCCCATCTCCCAGCCCTACCCCGTGGTGGGGGCTCCACACCTTGATCCCTTCACAGCCTCCCCTATGGCTCCCAGAGCCTCTCCCCTACGCCCCAGGAGCACGGGCCTGGGTTCAGTACTGGCCCAGGGAGGGTGGTAAGGGGCAGACAACAGCATGGCCTCCCTCAGGCAGGGGCATCACAGACCACCCAGGGCAGCCTCTCACTGGGAAGCCCCACTGGCTCGTCTCTCCCCAAGCCAACATGCTGGGAGCCAACCATCACCAGCCCCCTGCCACACCTGTGCCTCTTCTGTCCTGGCACCAGGGCGAGGCAGCCAGCCTTGTGGCCAGATGGCCAGGACCTGCCATGCACTCGCTACATGGCCTTGGCAGGCCACCCAACCTCTCTGGGCCTCACCTGCACTCAGTGCCTGTGAGTTGTGATGAATGGCTCAAGGGAGCTCCCTGGCCCCTTTCTGCCACAGTGAAAGAGACAGTGTTTATCTCTTTCACCGTCTGAGGACATAGCAAGAAGGTGCCATCTTTGAAGCAAAATAAGCCCTCACTAGACACTGAATCTGCTGGCACCTTGATCTGGGAATTCTCAGCTTCCAGAATAGTAAGCAATATATTTCTCTTGTTTATAAATTACCCACTCTAAGGAATTTTGTTATAGCAGCCCAAATGGACTAAGACATGCATCTTAACAAAGTCTAAACATCGTAAGTACTCACCCACTAAAAAATGTTAGCTGCCAATAATTTAATTGCCTGTTAAAATTCAACACTATTCAGAAGAAGGTAACAGAATCCAAGCATCTCTACAACTTATTGTGTCTACTACACAGTAAAAAGGACTAGAAATGTGAAGAAGCAGGAAATTCAAGCCATAATTAGAGAAAAAACTCAACAGAAACAGACCCTTACATGACCCAAATGTTCAATTAGCAAACAAGGACTTTAAAACAACTCTTATAAATATGTTAAAAAAATGTATATTATGGGTGATTTTCAAGAGATATATTTAAACTCTAAAACAAAAAGGGAATCTTAACATTAAAAACTATAATATCTAAATAAAAATGCATTGGATTTAAATAACAACAGCTAGGACACTGCAGAGGAAAAGGTCAGCGAATTTGAAAACAGGCCAAAAGAAACTGTTTAAACTAAAGCACAGAGATAAAAAGGATACAATAAAAATGAACAGGGACTCAAGCACTTCTAGGACAGTGAGCTGATACATGTGCAATTCGAGTCTCACAAGAAGAGTAAAAACAGACTCAAGCAATAACATTTTTGGAAAAATAGTGGCCAAATATTTTCCCAATTTAATTACAAACATCAACTCACAGTTCCAAGAAGCTCAGTAAACCTAAAACAGGATAAATACAAGGAAAACCACATCTAGACATGTCATAGTCGAATTGCTGAAAACCAAAAATAAAGAGAAAATCTTAACAGCAGCCAGAAAACAGAAAGACATATTACATACAAGGGAACAATGATAAAAATTATGGTTGATTTCTCATCAGAAACAATGGGGGACAGAGATAGGGGAACAACATCTCTAAGCTGCTTAAGAAACAAAACAAAACACATACGAAAAACACCGTGAGCCTAGAATTCTATAGCCAGTGAAAGTTTCCTTGAAAAATAAAGGCAAAACAAAAATATTCTCAGATAAGAGAAAGCCACATAATATGCCACTGGTAGGTCCTCATTATAAGAAATGTTTTAAGCTAAAGGGAAATTTTACATACAGAAATTTGAATCTTTAAGGAAAGAATACAAGAGCACCAGAAATGGTAAATCTACAGGGAAATATAAAAGCATGCTACTTGTCCTTGACTGCTTCCTACCACAGTAATAATGATCATCACAGTAACGATGACTAAACATCTGAGTATTTATCATTTAGCAGCTATTGTATTAAGTGCTTTAAATGCATTCTTTAATTTAAGCCAAATAACGAAACTATGCTATGAGTTAGGCTCTTTTATATTCTACCTCGCTTCTAAGAAAACTGAGTATAAAAGAAGTTACTTGCCTCCTCGTTAGCATAGTGGTGAATAAAAACAAAAAGAAAAAGAAAAGAAGTTACTTGCCCAGTGTCAACAGCTGAAAGTGGCAGAGTCAAGATTTCAATGTTTGCAACATTGTCTACGTGTGTCCAGCCTTATCCCCATGTGCCTCCTGGCTCTGAATATTGGCTTTTTCTCCTAGTTAAAGTGAGCCTCTTCCTGGGGGCCCTCTTGGCCCTGGTCTTGTTCTCCAAGATGACGCTCTCTCAGCCATCTCCTTTCTCTTCTACATCTCAGTCTCTCATGCTCTACTCACTCTTTCCTTTCATCCAAGAAACATTCTCAAGATTCTCAGATATTTGGGAAGAAAAATCCCTGCCTGTCACTAGGTTGCTCTCTAGCCATCTGCCAATCTCTGAACTCTCCTCAACGGGCATGCTTCTTGGAAAAGGACCCCAAGCCCACTGTCTCCACTTCCTCTCCTCCTAGCCACTGCTTAACTAGGGCAGTCTGGTTTCTGTCCCTCTTCCCACTACAGCTGCTCTTGCTAAGGTCATTAGTACTCACCGCATCACCAAGTTGTAAGGAAACCATAGAGACCAGAGTCTACCTGACACACGTGACCCTGCTGATCATTACTCTGCTTTGACACTTTTCTCCTTTGTTTCTTATTATTCTGCTTGTGTCTGGCTTTCCCTGCCTCTCTAAAGGCTGTAACTTCTTGGTCTCTTGTGGTATCCTCTTCCTTTCTCTGTCCCTAAAATGTTGATATTTCCTACTGTTTTGTTTCAGGGGGACCTCATTTACTCTCATAGCTTCAAATATGATACACTGATGGCTCCCCAATACATATCATGGGCCTCACCTCAGATCCATGTGTCCAACTGCTTACTGGACATCTCATCTAATTATCTTCTAGACATCTCACTAAATACAGTATGTCCCCAAAAGGAGCTCATTATCTCCCTCCAAACCTGCTTCTTCTATTTTCCCTATCTTAATGAATGGCACCTCCACCACCCTGGCTGCCTCTGGGAGCCTGGAGCCCTCCTGAGCTGCTCCTCTTCAATTGCTTTCTTGTCTGCTCTGCCACAGTTCATGAATCCTGAACTGGTTACTTGGCCTCCTAAGTGTTTTCACCAGCCCCCTTCATCTCCATTCCCACTACCACTGCCCTAGTTTAGACCTTGAACCTCTTTTACCTGAATCACCTCAACAGCTTCCTGACTGGGCCCTCTGTCCGCAGGCTCTCCCACTGCAGTTAACCTTTCATACAGCAGCCAGTGTCTCCTTAGTCCCTTTTCTGCTGCTGTAACAGAATATCACAGACTGGGTAATTTACAAAGTAACACTTATTTCTCACAGTTCTGGGGGCTGGGAAGTCCAAGAGCATGGCGCTGATATCTGGTGAGGGCCTTTGTGCTGTGTCATCCCATGGCGGGAGGTGGAAGGGAAAGCAAGCACATGAGACAAAGAGAAAAAGGGGGATGAACTCCTATGATAAATAACATACTCCTGTGACCACAGCATTAATCCATTCATGAAAGTGAAGCCCTCATGACCTAGTCATCTTTTAAAAACCCCACATCTTAATACTGTCACAATGGTAATTAAAGTTCATCACAATGGTAATTAAAGTTCAACATGAGTTTTGGTAGGAACATTCAAACCATAGGACAGGCTTATTTTTCTGAAATATAAATATGATCATATCACTCTCTACTGCCCCTAGGAAACAGTCCACATGCTTCAGCTTGGGCTACAAAGCTGTTCAGGGCATGCCCCTGGCTTTCTGTGGACTCATTTCCCCCTTTCCCAGCTTCCACTTTATACTTTAGTAATAATACTCTGTTTGGAAATCTCCATACACAAATCACTTAGTGTTTCTGGGCCTTTTCTAATGCTGTTCCCTTCCCTGGAATGTTCTTCCACATGGTTAACACTGTGACAGAGGTAAAGGCCCGAAAAAGGGCAAAATGTAGTACAAGTTGTCTCCTTAACGTCCCCCTTCTTGGGAATTAAAACCTGCATTCTTACCCGAGGCCAGTAATCAGAGGGGAAGGGGAGTGTTATTTGTTCTTTGTTTTCTAGTATCTTAAAGCACAGGAGATGGCTCAACAGAATTATCCAGACAAAGGTCACAAGATCATCTTCACTTGAGATACTATAGTTAAACAGCAATAGCCCAAAGCTGAAAACCCCCTTTAAAACCCTGTATTTCTGCTTAAAGGGGGGGATGATGGCTCTTTAAGATGAGAGTCTGTCATCTTCCTCATTTGCTGGTAAATTAATAAGCTTCTCTTTCCTTTTCCTCAAACCACTTATTCTCGTTCTTCATTTGGCCTCAGGCCAAGTACCAAACTTTCAGTAGCAATACTTCCTTAGAATTTAATCTCTAGAAGACATTTTCTGAGCCCTCAGGTTGGTCCTGGCACCCCTCATTTAACACTTTCTCTACTAAATTGGAAAGATCCATACTAGTCCATCTCTCACACTGGCCAGGGATTCTCAATCTGTAGCCTGCAGGTCACTTGCATCAGAATTGTACCAGGAGCTTGTTAAACATGTTGATTCCTGAGCCCCACTCACACAGATGGAATTGCAATCTCGGGTGTCAGTATGGGAACCAGAATTCCAGACAAGCCGTCAGATAACTCATTTGTGTATAAAGTTTGCAAACAACTGCCTTGTGTTGTAATCAGAGTCCGGGGAGGCTGTGGTGTCCAGAAGTGGCAGATTCCCTGCACAGGGTGAGGGACAGAGGGAGATGCCTGTGCCTGAGAAGGTCTATTCACAGATGAGGAAACTAAGGTCATACAGTGGGTGACGCACAGCCAGGATTTGCACCTATGCTTCCCTAACTGCAGAGTCCCTGCTCTTGACTGTTCAGCTGTTCTTCCTCTACTTCCTGAAATCCCTTCATTTCTGAAGCTGTCACTGTGCCTTGAAGCTGTCACTGAGTTTGCCTGGGGGTCACATACTATCTGGCTCCTTACTGTCAGAATCTTATGGTCATTAGCCATAATAGCTCAACAGAGCCCACTTAAGAGGAAGTTCATTTGCATTTCAGCATTAAAAAAATCAGCTCTCTGAGAACAGAACAGAAACAAGAACATTTAAGAGGGCTTTGGCTGGGCCTCAGTTACGAGAACATTTCTAGCTCCCCGGCATCATCTATTTTCCCAGAAACAAGGCACAAGCAGCTGGCCCCAGACTACTGCCAGCTGGAGCCCATCTCTCCCAGAAAGGTCAAACTGCAGGGGGAAGGTGATCATGGTCTTCCCTGGCAGCTCCTTTGTGGCAAACAATGTAAATAATTAATATTCATTCATTAATTCATTCTCGAGTCCCTACTATGTGCTAAACACAATAAGCCCTGGTCCCTGTCCATAAGGGGCTTCTAACCTTGTGGAGAAGCTAAGATATGCACACAGAACTTGCCATCCCTGGCAGACGGAAAGGACTAGTGCAGCTAGAGCAGGGGTGGGGCACCTGCAGCCTTAAGGCCACATGTGGCCTTCTACGTCCTTAAGTGTGGCCTTTTGATGGAATCCAAATTTTACAGAACAAATCATTTTATTTTTATTAATACATTTTTTTTACCTTTTATATTTTTATTTTTAAAATGAATGTATTTAAAAAACCAAAGAATAAAGTAAGTTTAAATGAAATAATCCTCCTGGATTGACTGGCACAATTAGAACATTAGTAAGCCATAAGGGCTAAATTGACGGCTGCTATGCTCATGATTTAATTCTAACTTGCCCTGCCTGACTGGCGCCACTACTGCACAAGGCTGGTTGTCGAGAATTTATGGGGACCAGTCTGTTATCAGCTTTTGACAATGATGCACTGTGTTTCTGTTTGAAGTAGAATTTGTGAATAGTTACACAGCTCGACAGCATTTTTTAATTCTGTCTGCTTAACAACCCATCATGTCAAAGAAGAACAAGAGAACGCTGAGGGAAGAAAACAGATTTTTTTTGAGGATAGGGAATTGCAATATTATCTTGTTTCTGCTAGAGATAAGATGATTTGCTTGCTTTGTGATACTGCAATATCAACATTAGAGAAATTCAGTGCTCATTAGCATTATAACACTTATAAGGACCACAAATATTTTAAATTAGAGGGAGAGGCATGAAAGGTTGTATTGCATAAATTAAAAGCTGAAAAGCAAAAGCAAAGACGATTCTTTCAAGCAGTGATAAGACCTGGAAATAATGCCACTGAAGCAACTTATAAAGTAGTTTACATACTTGGGGGAAAAAAGGGAAGCCATTTGGTGACGCAGAATTTGTGAAAGAATGCATTGTCAAAGTTACAGTATTATTAGACCTCAATAATATTTCAAAGTACAAACAACTGCTTCTTTCAAGGAGAACCAAATCTGATTGGCAGCATGAATTAGCCTTCAACTTAACAGAACAACTTCATGCAATAGTTCAAAAGGAAAATATATATCATTCGCTTTGGATGAATCAACTGATACTGACTTCGCACAAGTTTTATACTTCATTTGAGTCATAACAGAAGATTTTCTTTGCTACAAAGAGTTACTTGTTTTGGGCACTCTTGCAAACAGAACACAGGGAATAAATATCTTCAACAACTTTCAAGATAAATGTTATGAAGTTGAACTGAATTTGGTAAATTCAGTGAGTGTATGTACAGATGGTGCACCTTCCT
This sequence comes from Indri indri, assembly GCA_004363605.1. Classification (NCBI taxonomy): domain Eukaryota; kingdom Metazoa; phylum Chordata; class Mammalia; order Primates; family Indriidae; genus Indri; species Indri indri. The sequence continues at coordinate 40,084 of RJWJ010000054.1, forward strand.
TGACAGGAAAATATGAAGGGTTTATTGCACAGATAAAAAATATTAATATTAACAGATCCATATGCTCTCATTTCTTTTCATTTTATCTTGCATCAGCAAAATCTCTGAGCTAAAGCTACTATTTTAAGTGACACTTTTCAACAAGTTATAAGTATTGTTAGCTATATTTGTGCAAATGCAACATGGCATCATCAGTTTCTCAATATGCTAAAGTTGAACAACGAGGTATTCGGTGGGGATTTGCTGTATCGTTACAAAGTGCGTTGGCTATCGCAGGTGTTAGCCAAAATTTTATCTCTGTGAGAACAGATAGTTAAATTTTATGAAGAATAGAATCAGCAAAGTGAATTGTTGAAAGAAAATTTATATAGGAATGCAGCATTTCTGTGTGATACCATGTCAAATCAAAACAACTTGAATATTTCTTTACAAGGTAAACCTAATAATAAGTCTGTATATGATATGTGGCAAAAAACATCCAAGCATTTCAAGAAAAGCTATCTTTTTTCAAAACACGTCTTCAAAAGGAAGATGTTGGATGAACATTTTCTCCAGTTAGTGAAGGTCATTGATGAGCAGGATGATATATACAAACCATTTGAAGAACATGCAGCTGTTATAGACCTATTAATTGGAGAGTACAATGAAAGGTTCACTGACTTTGAGAATCATGACATCACACTCAAATTAGCATTTCAGCCTCACCTAGCTGATATCACCAAGGCATCTAAAGAACAACAGATGGAATTGATTGAGCTCTCAGTAGATGACATTTTAAAGTCATTGTTTGATGCTAAGAAAGATTCAATTGAAATACATAAAAATGCAGAAGAATACCCACCTCTTAGGCAACATGCCCGAAAAATGCTCTCTTGCTTTCCAACCACTTATTGCTGCCAATCTACATTCTTCTACCTAACCCAAATCAAAACATCTTTCAGGCTACAAATGACTGATACCCATCTAGAGGATCAACTGAAACTGTGTACCTCCATGCTGCAACCAAATATTTAATTTTCAAATGCTTTCCAACAAAAACAGATACAACAAAGTCATTAAAAGGTTAGTTAACTTTAAAATTAAATTAACTTTAAAATTAACAAATAGTTTTCATTTTTTTGAAATTATTAAGTACATAGTAGATTTTTACAAAATAATGGACATTTTTAAGTATATCTAATTGAAGTTTCTTGAATGCAGCCTTATTTGATTACAGCTAAATTAATGCAGCCCTCCAGCATGAAAAGGCTCCCCACCCCTGGTCTAGCGGGCTCTAAGGGTCCAGAGGCGGGAGATCTTGCTTATGATTGATTTCTTCAGGAAAGGTGGGGCAAATACGCAAGTCCTTAAATGAATACTAACCTTCCAGCAGGTGAAGATGGGGGAAGTAGTGGAGGATGGGAGAGCTAGGGTGAAACAGATGGAGGAAATGAGGGAGTTCCAATTCCAATAAAGGCAGAGCTCCTATCAGACCAACCCTCACACAGATTGCTCTTATAAACTCTGAACAAAATGTAACAAACAACTATCTGAAGGCACTGGAAAGTGACCAAGAGAAAGCAGAAACTGGAGGGGAGTAAACACTTAAAAGGGAGCAGCACTGGGTATGGTTCCTGTTTTTTATGACTTCTCACCTGAGGACGAGCCCTGGTTGGAGCTTAGAGTGGCTCAAACTTGGAAGGAAACCCACAGCTCTCTGGTTGAGAAATAAGAGGACAGATTATAAAGCTACCACAGTGGCCAGAAAGTGTGGAGAATCCTGGAAGTAACAAAGCCACAGAGAGGTGACCCTGAATTCTGCATATAAATGCTGCTCAAATCTCAGAATGATCCAAGCAGACCACAAGCAGCCTACATAAGACTGAAAACAAAACAAAACAAAACAGACAGACAAACCAAAAAATCTGAACAGAACTTTCAGTTGCTGCCTCCCACAAGGGAGAGACTTGAGAATTTGGGTCCAGACAATTTAGCTGCCTGCTAAAACAAAGAACCAATACTCTTCAAAGGAACAAACAGAATCCACAGTCTTAATCGCAATGTACAGGATATAACCCCAAAGTACTAGACATATGAAATAAGGGAAAAATGTAAACTACATTAAAGAAAAAAGAGAATAGAGATTAACTCTAAAGTAACCCAGATGTTGAAAACAGCAGGCAAATATTTAAAAACAGCTAATTATGATCAAATATATCAAGAAAAATATGTTTATAATAAAGGCACAAATTTAAAAATCTCAGCAGATAAAGAAACTGTAAGAAGAACCAAATATAAATTTAGAGCTGAAAAATACATCTGAAACAATGGATTGGAAATAGTGAAATTAAAAAGAGATCAGTAGAAATTACCCAAAAAGAAGCATATAGAGAAAAAAATTGAGAAAAATTTCATAAACAGAGCCTCAATAACTCATGGGACAATATCGAACAGCTTAACATATGTTTAACTGAAGTCCCAGAAGAACAGACAGAAAATAGGACAAAAAAATTTGAAGAAATAATGGTCAAAAGTTTCCTAAATGCATAAATGAGATAAATTTATAGGAGTCAAGAGGCAGATTAGGTTGGCATTGTGCTTTGGAGGTCTGTGAGGGTCTGTATCACAAATCGCCATGCAAGGAAAGTCTCTACCTCACTGGTCACACTGCCACTAGACACCCTACCTGCCAAGCCCCCTCACCTACCTCTTTGTAGGCTGGCCCAAAGAAACCCTTGATTCTAAACCTGACCATGTCCATGCCTTACTATATGAGCTTGTTCAAGTGTTAGCAATGTCTATCTCATCACACAAAGCTTCTTGTTATTAGCATGTGGGAACCACACACAGTGTTTCCTTTCCCTGTGGCCACCAGGAAATTCAATACTCAGTGCAGTATTTCTGCTATAGCTATCTTCCCTACCCTCCATTCCTTTTTGGTGCTAGATTTTTCTCCTCTGCAACTGTAGTATGGTCCTATCTGTGGCTCCCACCTCAGGTCCACTTTGGAGGAATATGGGGATATCAGACGAAAAAACACCTGGCTACCCAGGTAGGCCACACCCTCCTGCAAAAGGCCCCAGCAACCTTGGTGATTTCCTGTGACCTGCCACAGGGTACACTCCTTCTCAAAGGTCAGCACACGACACAGCATATCTGACGGGAAGGTGTGGGCGCGTATGAGCAGACACATGGGTGAGTGGGGATACGCACATGTGCATGAGCTATGTGTTTATTTGCATGTAGAAGTATGTGTATGTGGGCATGAATGGGTGCATTATGCTTGTGTGGGTATGAGACTGTAGGGATGGGAAGGGAGTCACTTCTGCTTTAAAGGTAAAGCGCAGATTCATGACATACACATAGCCCCAGTGATGCCAGGAGGCCAGGTGAATAGGAGCCTTCACAGGCCTTTGGGGCGGGGAGCGTATTTGCCTGCTAATCTAAGTTGCATGTCAATGCCTCGCAGGACTGACCACAGCCAGCCCCAGAGGAGCTGCCATGCACCCTGGCCCAGGGGAACAGCCATGCAGCTAGGAGAGTGCCCCACCCAAATGACCCTGGATGGAGTCATGTGCCCAGAAGGCTCCAGTCTGTCTTCAGCGACCTCTGTCACTGCTGGCAGGGTCCGAGTGCTCTGTGGTGGGCTTGGAAGAACAGTAGATTGAGAGTGTCCTGGAAGAATGGCTAACTTCCCTGGCCCTCAGGTTCCTCATCTCTAAAACAGGGATAGCCATTGCTTCCTTTAAGAACCATTGGATCAAATGAGTCAGACTACGTAAAGATACTCTGTATTCTGTGATGTGCTGCATAAACAAAAATGAGGAATTGTTATTAGTGACCAACTGACCCAGGGATTTAAGAGAAGCTGTAGAACCCACTCCATAGAGACCCTCCAACTATGTTTCTCAGTCTTGTTACGGGAAACACAGCCCTATGAGATGGATCTTCAGAACAAAAGTAAACTGTGATCAAGTATTTCTGGGAAAGGCCGCATATTCTAGCCCCTCTAGAGAGCCTCTCTAGCACACTCTCATACAGCACACTGGCATATTACAGGCTCTGACAAGTCCTGCAATGAAGAAACATGAACCCAACATTTCCCCAGCTTCTTTGCCCTAGGAACCTCCATGGTTGCAATCCCTATTAACATCCCAATAAACTAGTGTTCCCAGAGCTTCAGGACAGTCTGAACTTCAGAGAGGTGGGTTCTAAAGGAGATGACATCCCTCTTTTAAGCTTGCCATGGAGTCTTGCTCAAAGCATTCATTCTCTGAACTTCATTTTCTCTTGTGAGGTATGAAACAAATTATTTTTGCTGGTGACTATTCCACAGGGATGCAAAGACAGGATATCAAGACAACACAGATGCAGGATTGACTTTGGGGCTCTCTTGACAGCCAGTCCAAGATCCCCTCTCCCCTGCGCGGCTGGGCTGCGTGCACCTCCTGCGCTGCATGCCCCTCTGAGAAGGCTGGGCTGCACCCTGCTGTGATGAGGTTACCCTACACCTGGCAGTGCCTATGTATTCCTTTAATATCCTTGTGCTTGCAAACATCACTGACGATGAAAAATGGCAGGCACTTCATTTTATACAAAATGTGAGGAATCGTACAAGCACAGATTTCATAGCCGCATCCACAATTATCTACTCCTGAACATGGTATTAAGCAGTATCAACAGTGGTTCAGACATAGAGTGCAGAATGATGGTACATTACACCCTTCCCTCCACACAGACGCTTTCATTGGCCCGGCTGATCCCCGAGGAAAGAGATGTTTCCTGAGGCACTTGTTGAAATCTTTGCTATGTGCATTTACTATGAAATGTAATTTTGCATCCACATTCTGACAAGATACAGTAATAAAGTCTGCAGTGGAAATCTGCATGGTAATTTGCATAAATTGACTCAAGATTCTCTTCTCAGGAAGAGAAATAATGAAAAGGAGTGTATGTGTGTCTTCTTTTAGCCTCAGCCAGGCCCGGGCCCAGGGCTGGGGAAGCATTTGTAAGTGGCAGAAACCAGCTGGGCATGACAAGCCCTTGACAATGAAGCTGCTGTTTGTGCTCTGCTCCACCAACCATTAGATGAAAGTATCAGGGTACAGTCATGCAAATTAGCATGCAAATGAGCCTGGCAAAACTTAAGGATTCAGACTGGCAAGTGGGTACTTTAGAGGGAGGCGATGGCAGCCTCTGGAAAACATGTTGGGCAAGATCTGTCCTTGCCAGAAGCTCATAATGTGCTCTGGGGGAGGGGAGGGTGGCTCAGGAAGCCACAGCGCAGGTACCTGCATTCTTTCAGACACCTCAAAGTCTGTGCGTTCCTGGTGGCCGCTATTCTCCCACTAAAGAGTGGCTTGTCCTTTAGTCAACACCCAATTTAAATATTTATTGATTGTTCTTTTATTTCTTGACTATGGGCTGAAATATCAACCAAACAATAAGCACCTTTAAAAACTTTAAATAAAGGGTTAAATTTCATCACAATCCGCCAGTCTCTGTAAAAGCTACACACATGTGCAGGGACATGTGGCCTGAAGCTCCCTGAGAGTTTCCCAAAGGGTGACAAATGGATCCAAAGTGTGACAGCTCTCACCTCAGCTCTTATGGTGAAAGATGCTCTAGGTGTTGGACTCTTGAGGGCATCTAAGAACTTACCTATGGTAACCTACAAAATGAATAAGGATTACTAAATCCTGGAGCAAAGAACTGCATCATGAGTCCATTCAACTTATTAAATTTACCAGGAGTTACTGGTGGACTCACCCAATATCCATTGGCAACCTCCTACTCCCTTAATTGACATTATTTTAGCAGCTAAGCTGAATTCTGCTTTCCTGGCCTTTCTAGAGGATAAGGTGATGGTGTGACTCAATTCCAGCCAGTAAGGCATAAGAAGCAGTCTCCTGGAGGGGAGGGATACCAGGGAAGCTCATTTCCTTTTGCCACCTGGACTGTGGACGTGATGTCTGGAGCAGCAACAGCCAGCCTGCACAAAGGTGAGAGCCCACGGGCCGCGAAGGCAGGACAGAATGAGAGCGAGAGTCCAGGGGCCTGCCAGCATCACTGCGCAGTGTGCCAACCGCAAGACCTACCACGACTTTGTGCACCTGGAAAACCAAAACCCTTCTATAAGCTACCTTTAGCCATCTTTCTGTGCTAGAAGGCAACCACATTCCTGATTTACATGTGCTGACAAAAGAAAGGGAAAGAAGCACGGAGAGGAGAGGAGGGGAGGGGAGGGGAGGGGAGGGGAGAGGAGAGGAGAGGAGAGAGGGAAAGAAAAGATGTTAGAGCCAGGGCAAGTCTGCCCTCGTGCAGCCCCAGGCCAGTGTCCAGAGGGAGCACCTGGATGACTGGCGGTGCCCCAGTGCGTCTCTGAGGCAGGGTCATCTCGCCACTGTGACTGGCATTCAGATGTCACTATATAATATTGTCACCTCATATTTTGACCCCAAAACATAATGTTTGCAGAAGATGAAATTTTGTCATATTAATATATTAAAATCATGATATTGCTAGGGTTAACCAAGAACTAGGGTTCAGTGTTCTGCCAGAAGTCTACAGTGTCAAGCACCATCCGGCAGAGCTGCAAAGCACTGCAGTCAGGGATAGTCGGGACACCCACCGCATTCCATGAAGATGTTGCTGGCAAGTTATTGCTCATTTCTCTTCATCATTATCAACTTGATTTGTTGTAGAGTTGTTGCTGTTTCTGTTTTTCTATACGGTGTGTAGTAACACATTTGTATCAGCAGTGTTTTTGGCTTTTTTTTTTCTTTTAGGAAGAGACAGAGTCTTGCTCTGTCATTCAGGCTGGACTGCAGTGGCGTGACCACAACTCACTGTAACCTCAAACTCCTAGGCTCGGCATCCCAAGTAGCTGGGACTACAGACATGCAATACCATGCTCCAGTTATCTTTTTTATTTTTGGTAGAGACGGGGTCTTGCTATGTTGCCCAGGCTAGTCTTAAACTCCTGGCCTCAAGTGATCTTCCCACCTTGGCCTTCCAAAGGGCTGGGATTATAGGCGTGAGCCACGGCACCTGGCTTTGGCCTATAATTTTCCATCATCTTTAACACATGTATGAGGTATGATTTAAATACAAATTAACCACATTCCTGCTTCTAAAGTTTATGGCCACTGGTCTAGTTGATACAGGAATTAAATTCCATTCAGATAATTTCCAGGTTAAAAAATGCAATACTGAAAAACTGGAGGGCTTGGCCAGGATCTCCCAGCTAAGTAACAGGCCTGGCATTTGAACCCAGGTCTACTTTGAAAGAGAAAAAAAGAGCTGAGGCATAAGGAGACATGCTGAATCCTTCTGCCTGGTGCGTGCCCCCACTCTGACTACCTCTACCAGGGTAGAAGATCCTGCCTCTGTCTCCCCCAGCTGCTAGGTGGCTACCTGGATACCACATGGGGACACACGGCATCCGGGATTCTACGGATAAATGCCCCTCCTTCTGGTACTCCACCTTCTCTCTACACTCCTGTCCTGAAAACGTGTCAGTTATTAGGGCTTTAGGAATCTAGATTCTACCCAACCTTTCACGGACCAGCCTCTTAGAACAGCCATTTTCAAATGTCTTACTTCCCACTGGATTCGTCCCTTTTCTTTGTATTGATGCCATCGATATTCTTCCGGGGTGTCTGGACAGAAACCTGCGGCCACTCAGGCCTCTTCCTCTTCTGTACGTACTCACAACACACTGTTCGCTCGCCCCTTCCACTGTGCTGCAGCCTCTCCCAGGCCAAGGCCGCTCTCTCACCTCCCCTCCCTCACCCCTGCCCTGCCCTTCTACACACACAGCTGGATCGAGTCTGTGAATGCCCTGCCTCCACTGTCACCCCTGCCCCCAGCCCCCCCGCTCCAGACCCACCTCCTACCAGCTCTGTATCTTTGATCCCACCAGCGCCCAGGTCAGGAACCCTCCACTGCGCTCCATTCCTACCCAGTGCAGTGAGCCCAAGACCCCTGGGCCTTCCACAATCCCAGTCACCTGGGCCAACTTATCCCCAGGCACAAGAGGCACAGAGCCGACTGTCCACAAGATTTTTAGGGGCCAATGAAAATGTTTTAGTTTTCATTTCTCTTAAAATCAGAAGAAGAAATGAATATAATAATAATGAATCTCATCTGAATTACATTCAGCTTTATACCATCTAGCTGTAAACATATAATTTTTAGCTTAGCACTCTCGGAGGTCAAGGTGGGAGGATCACTTGAGGCCAGGAGTTTGAGCAGGAGGGTGCTTGGATGACAACAGCGGTGTCTGTTGTGGTGTGAGCTCTGTGACCACACCAGGGGTAGCGGTGAGCCCTGCCCCTGCACTTTGAGCATCACACTCACCCAGGATCTGCCTCCTTGCAGATTTGCAGCTTGGTCACCCGACAACAGGATGTACCCCTCAGAACTGCATGCTCAGAACAGTGCACACACACGCCCTGGCTGATGGACTGGCAGGACTCTGTCATCAGCCTTTGGGATGGATGCAGCATCCCTATGCCCTGGGGACCAGGTCCCAGCCACACTTGATTTGGCTCTTCTTAGTCTCCTGCCTCTTGCTCATCAAGTGCTCCATGCTGTGGCCACAAGAGCCCTCTCGCCCGAGCCCTGTGCACTGACTGGCATCTTGCCTAAGTGCAGCTCCTCCTCAAGGTGAGGCACCAGTCACCTCCCGGCCCATCAGAGGGAGTATCTCTCTCCTGGCCATCTCCACTGCTGTGAGCTCTTTGGAAGGCAGGGACCCAACGACTTCATCCGTGTCCTTACAGGGGAACCACCAGCAAAATATGCTTTGTGACCTCAGAATCTTTCTTGAAGTCCTCCCACCCCTTTTCAATTCCTTCAGTGGGAGGCAACCACAGATCAATGTCCATGAGCGTGGGAGTGTGTCCACAGAGAGCCTTCTGGCTTGACCCACGCGCAGGTCTGCTTTCCCCACTGAGCCCTACTTCAGGCACAGCAGCAAAGGTGGCTATTTCAGCAAAGGTGGCACTGAGGCTTGGTTCCTTAAGGTGGTGCTGTCCAAGCCTGGCAACCTGTGGACCATCTGAGTCTGGCTGGACAAGCATTAGCAGAACTTGCTGCCCCAGAAAGAGAGACATCAGGGCACCTCACACAATCAGACAAGGCACAGCTTTCCACGCACTGTGATCCCGCACACGTGCCCCTCCCTGAGCACCTGGAATGTGCAGCTTATGTGCCCAGCTGCAGCCCCGCTCCTCTCTGAAAGGCCAAACCATCAGGGAGGGGCAGGCGCCGGTTTCCGGGCTGAGCAGCCAGATTGATGCCCTGTAGACCCAATGACCAGGCCCTAGTAAACACTCATATTTATTTTATTAAATCACCTTACAAATACTGCACAAAGGAACCATTTGGAGAAACCTCATGAGAACAAAAGGTCAATGGTTTCCTGACTTGTGCATGATGTGAGGTCCAGGGACCAGCCAGCGGGCTCCAGCCTTGGCTGTAAGTTCCTTGTGATCACCTCTGAAGTTTTAAAAATGCCAATGCCTGAGCCAGCCTGTGACTCTCCTGGCCATCCCTGCCCCCCCACCTGGCAGGCTCTGCCAGGCTGCACTGGCTGACGGATCTTTGTGGGGGTGCATGGAGTGGTCGCTGTGCAGGGGCTATGTTGGGAGAGGTGAGGTTCACCCCCCAAAGCCCTTGAGAGTCTCATCTCCTTCCCCAATGCCTCTGCCACCACGTTAAGAAAAACAAAACAAACGAAATAACATTTTCCCTTCTTCGTCTCTGGAGAATTCATTAAAATGAGCCTATTTGTGCACAGAATTGGAAGTCTGGCCTTCCAGCCTAATTACCATTTTTAAAGTACTGGGAAAGGAATTACACCTGCTACAATATTTTTTAAAAGTCCGAAAAGCCAGCGATGGGGAGGGCAGTTGTCTCTCTGGGATTACTCTCCATTTTGCCATGACATTGGGTCTCTGGGACCCCTCTGTCTGATGGGGTCTAAAACCCCAGGCAGACAGTGTTTCTCCAAGCCACTTTTGTGCCAACGGGCATTTGTGACACCAGTTATGGCCAGGCCTTGTGCTGGGCCTATGAATGCAGCAGTGGGTCCCAGGGGGTCCTGGCCTTAGCCAAACCCAGAGCCCAACTCAAAGCCAGAATCACGTGAGTTACCACAGAGCTGGGAAGCTAAATTAGCCCCGAGGACAGCGTGCTACAGGAGAAAGGGTCGTGGAGAGCATGGGAAGGGCCTCACCGCTCAGAGCAAACATTTGCTCTAGGCCTTGATGAGTCAGGAGAATTCTCATAGCAGAGACGAGTGTAAAGGGCATGCAAGCAGAGACAACAACACGAGCCAAGGTGGGAGCGTGACAGTGTCACCGCATGGGGAGCGGCGAGCAGGGACACCTGCCAGATCATGGAATGCAGGACAAGCTGTGGGTGATGGGAGGTGACACTGGACGTGGAACTGTGGTGAGATTTTGAGGAACTTGAATGACACAGGAGGGAGCTGGAGGCTTTGATCCATGCCACTGGGGACCACTGCAAAGGCCATGGGGCCACCTCTGCTACCCACCACTGCCAAGAACACCAACCAGCCGAGAGTCTCACTGTTTTCAGTGGGACACCAACAGGAGATGTTATAAGTAACTTAATATCCAAAAAATCAAATAATCAAAATAATATATGAGATCACTCACACACACAACGAAATAAACGAATACCAAGTCAGACTTCAGAAATTAAGTCCTTTAGGGCTGTCATCTCTAATCCAAACTGACGCGAGGGTACAAAGCCCTCGTCTAGGAAGGACGCAACAGGGAAAAAGTGTGACCCAGACAAACATCCCACAGCCCACAGCATAGGGCTGTGCACGGCACGCAAGGCCTGACTCCCAGAGCCTCACGTTCTCACCCCACTGTCAATTCCCACCAAGTCAGCTGGTTCTCTAGCATTTCAGACCACAGCAGAGTAAAAGCAGATGCAGAGTAAAAACTGAGACCAGAGCAGAGCACAAGTGAAAATTAAAAGGAAGCAGAGACGGGCTGTGTGTAAGGCAAGGACGATGACTGGTCCAAAGGGAGACAGACTGAAAAGCAAACACAAACTGTAATCTGCAGTGAGCTGTGTGTGCTCCGTGTCTTCTCTGAGTCCAGACAGCATCTTAGAACGGCAGTCCCCAGCGTGTTCTATAAATATTTGTCCTTTGAGGACTCAAGGACAAAGGGATTCCATGACCAAATACATCTGGGAGATCCTGCACATGACAGCCCTCTCTCAACAAATCGAGGGCCATACACTGATGCAGTAAAGGCCCTGAGAAGCCCTGCAGTGGAGCAGTCGATTTACTTTTGCTCCCCCAAAACCATACAAGCTCTGAACCCCCATTCTTGCTTTTTTTCAAGTAGCATCCACTAACATCTCTTGGAACGAATATCTCAAAGAACCCATGGCTTATAAAAATGCATTATCAGGCTGGGTGCAGTGGCTCACACCTGTAATCCTAGCACTCTGGGAGGCCAAGGTGGGAGCATCAC